>LBNU01004796.1:168819-272012 GCA_014162995.1 Artemisia annua | reverse complement strand
CAAATAATGAAATCCGCGAATGCTTAGCCGATAATCAAGCCACGCATATATAAAGTCAAATACGGGAACTTGCAAACTCTTAGAAAGAATTCGCGTTAGCTCCTAGTGTAAGAGACTAGCGAAAGCTCTTCAAGCCATGCATGTTAAAAGTCAAGTACGGGAGCCGACAAAAGAGTAGCTCCTTGTGTACAAGACTAGCAAAAGCTTTTTTGATCATCATTGGTTAAGGGAACAAGCTAGGGCTCAACACGCCCGGATCAAGTAAAAATTTTATTCCTACTCTCGCCAGCTGGAAAGTTAACAAGGTGTCAAAACACTTATTATATTTTTGTACTTTTTCAACTTTTTCACATTTTTTTATGCTTTTTCACTTCATTTTTATCGTTTTTTCTTTGAAATTTTTCAAAATTTTCAATTTTTTCAATTTTTTTTGGAAAAACGGGGCTGCGAGAGTAAACGGCTAAATGAAAGTGCAAGGCAAAA
The DNA here is from genome assembly GCA_014162995.1 of Artemisia annua. Taxonomy (NCBI): domain Eukaryota; kingdom Viridiplantae; phylum Streptophyta; class Magnoliopsida; order Asterales; family Asteraceae; genus Artemisia; species Artemisia annua. The sequence continues at coordinate 271,529 of LBNU01004796.1, read as the reverse complement.
GTCAAATCGAAGATTCACCCCCCCCCCAGACTAAAGGTAAACATTGTCCTCAATGTTTCAAAGGTAAGGGTAATCCTAACAAAAATCTAAGGCCGTTTATTAATTATGCCAAAAGATAAACGTTAGTCGATAAGATTAGGATATTGGATTTCCCATAATAGCAACGATGAATGAGACTCGAGTGGAGTAAAGACAAAACCACGAGCACGAGAGTCTTCATTATTCAGGCAAATCCTGGACATAAATCACAACAAGCACAAAACACGAGAAATGGAAGAGGCGAGCCTCCTCACGTCACACTTATTAGAAAATAAAAAGAAAATAAAAGGATAAGCATGGGGTGCCTCCCACGAAGCGCTTGTTTATTATCGAGTCATATAGCTTAGACTCGCCCCGAATTTACTTAATCTTGGGGGAGCAAATGGAACGGACACCCGGCAAAAACGGAGATGCCGGGGTCAAAAACGGTATCCTCACTCCCGGAGGAGTGGAAAGATGGAGAAACGATGGGATAAATGAAGAATAGGTGAAACACTCGGATGATAATAGTAAAGTCAAAATCTGAAGCAAGGGTGGGTTGGGCGGGTAAAATAGTAAGCACCGGATCATCATAATCAAAAACCTCGTCCACCACTCCAAAAATAACGTCATCCGTATCGGATTCAAAATCAACATCGGGTAGTTTCGCGGGCGGACGAGAAAAGAGAAATGAGTCGGTATCGGAAATCAAATCATCATTATGAATTTCTTCATTAAGCACGTTTCTTCGAAGGTCATTCTCGTTATTCTCAATACCCGGTGTAGAAATGATATGATTAAGTTCATCGGAGAACTTCTCGTGAAGAGAATCAATCATATTATGTGAATTCTGGACCTCGGGTTCCATTTCGGACTCATCACAAGGAATATCGAAGATTGGATTATTTAGAGTGAATTCCAAATCGAAATCAAATAACGGATTTGTGAAAGTCATATTGAATGTTTCGGAAACCCTTGGAACAAGGTCATCAATATCCGTAGGATGATCGAATTCAACTTCTTTCGGAGGGTGAGAAAGTGATTCGTCATTTTCTTCATTATTTTCTTCTTCTAAGCTGACGAGCTCAGAAGGTATTTCGTCCACATAATCGATGTCTCCACAAGATAAAGAAGTACATACATCGTCAGAATCGGAATCGGAGAACATCTCAACATGATTATTAAAATTGTCAAGAGGAGGTAACTCAAACTCTTCTGCCGTATCAAAAACATATTTCTCAAAATCGGGTAAAGAATCCTTGAGCTCGGGCTCCAAAGGATCTGACGGCTCAACAATATCATCAACGTTGTCGTTCTTCGGAGGGAGAGAAGGTGACGGTTCTTCATTCAATAAGTTTTCAAGGAAAAGAATATCCCCCTCCGGATCAAAAGTAGAGTCATCAACTTTAGTCGAAATAGAATCATTATTAGCAAGAAAAGCATCGATCTCATCCAAAACGGGGTCACTTCCCTCAACCGGTGTGAGAGAAGGATGGGAAGAGTCGGGAATATCTTCAGATATATCAAGATGATCATTTTCAATAATTTCAGAATCACCGTTAGAAATTTCCCCGGACTCACTTGGGATTGGGACAAGGTTCTCAACACTAGACTTATTGAATTCGTCCGATTCCGTTGCCGGAATAGTGTTAAGAGGCTCGTCCCCCATTTTTAGAGAGTCCTCGGGTTCTACGGGAGAAACAACGGAAGCTTTGTGAGGATTAAGAACAATCGTAATTTTCTCATCATCGTCGTCAGAATCAAAGTAGATAAAATTTTTAAAAGGATTAGACGCTCTCTCCTCAGCAAGTAATTCTGCAATAGACTTCTCGCAAGGCTCGGGAGTATGAGTAACACGATTATCCGTAAACTTTCGTAACATCTCACCAAAGGATTTCAGTTCCTCCATAACTTCATCCGAAATTTGAAAATTTGACGAATTTTGAAAAGAATCACCATTGTAATATGGTACTTGCTCATACGAGTTTTGAAAAGGAAGATTAAAATCGTTTTGAGGATAATTATCAAAACTCGTATCACAAGCATAAGACGTTTCAGCACACGGGACGTAACATATACAATTCGTGTATCCACATTGATTACAAAAACATTGTCCACACGGTAATCCTTCATCGGATGGATTTCCACAATTATAACAAGTGAACGAAGGTGGTGATGGTGTCGGATAATAATCGGGAACGTTCTGAAGGATTGATCTTTGAACATACACGGGAGAGTTACAAAACCAACAAACGCCGTCATGAATATTACTACCACATTGTTCACACGTACACCAAACACAAGAACCTTCAAAGAACGGTTCTCCACAATTAACACAAATCGGATCCATAAGAATTAAATATAAGAGGAGATAGAGAAAGAATTATCGATTTAGAGGATTAGAGAAGAAGAATTAAACGTTTAAGAAGATAAGAAGAATATTTTTGGTTTTTATGACGTGAAAACGATTTAAGATAAAAGTAAAGTAAAATAAAAGTGAAAACAAATTTTGAAAAAGAAAATATATTTGGTTTTTATATATAAGAAAACTTTAAAATCACAATATTTTTGTCTTTTTCTTTTGTTTTGTAGTTTTTTTATGATCGATTTGTCACCCGAAATCCTTTACTTCAAATCTACGTGCAACTAAGTTGTCGGTTGTAGAATTGAAGTAATCCTAAATCGAATAATTTCACAATCTCTTTTTGCGTTTGAACTTATTTGGTTTACAACCGCCCTCCTTCAACGAAAGACCGAGGATGTTTATTATATTTTTGGTATTTTGCAAACACTTTAGGAAAAGTGTTTAATATTTTTGATTTTTTTTCTTTTACTTTTTATATAAGAAAATATATACAAGGAAGGTTTTCGAAACACAATTCGAAAAACGAAAACCAAAATTCACTTCAACCTTCCCCGGCAGCGGCGCCAAAATGATAAAGTCGTTTATAGGTATAGTATATTATCCAAGCAATTTCTCAACGAATAAGAAATTACCCGGGTCGTAGTCCGTGTGAAGGTGTGAATGGAAAATTGATAATCGCGTCGAAAATGTGTAATGAAAAAGGGGTAAAAGTGATAATGATGAGAATTACACTAATGATAATGAAATAAAATCACAAATAACACGTAAGCAAGGAAAACACGTAATTAAAACCTAAAAACGTAAATAAAACGAAAAATAAACGTAAAGGCGCAAAATAAAAAGTGAATTTAAAGCAATAATGATCCTACGGGTGTGAAAATGATTTTCCTACGTTTTAAATGACAAAAGGAAATTTTAGGAAAAAGAATTTTATTAATTTGACTTTTTATTTAATTAAAATGATTTAAAAACTATAAAAAGAAAATAAATGTTTAAACATAGCAAATGAAGTAAAATAAATCTCAAGTTTTTATGGTAAATACTAAAAACTATTTACAATGTAAGAAAAATAAAATTTGCGAAAAAGCTAAAACAAATAAGCTAGAATGAGCTGAAGCAGTTCATATAAGCTTAAATGGGAAAAATAGAATAAAAAGAAGGTTTAAATAAAATGTTTTTGCAAGATATAACGTAAAAATCCCAAGGGTGCTAATGGTACAGAGTGGTGTTGTAGAAGCTTTGAGTTCAAGAGGTCACAGGTTCGAATCCCTACACCTCCTTTTTGGAAAACTTTTTATTATTTTTTTTTTATTTTTCTTAAACAAACTAATTAAATACATAAAAGTGAACATTTTTTATAACTACAACTATTTCTAAAGAGCAATATTAAGCAAGTTTAAAAGGGAATGGACAAGCAGAAAAGGAAAAAAAGCTTAAACTAATGGATGAAGGAACCTAAAATGCTAATCTGAAAGCTAATATAGGATGAACTAATGGGAAATAAGGCAAAGGCATCTAGGGGAGGTCCTAAATAGACTAAAGGGAACAGAGAATAGCAGTGATAAAAGCCTAAAAAGCACAATATAAGCAACAATCTATCCTATGCTGCAAATGCTAAAAGTGGGCTAACCAGCTACCTATGAGCTAAGCTTAAGGCTAAAAGATTAATAAGCTATGGAAAAAAAACCTAAAACAGATCAATGGGAGCTGGTACAGACTATAAAAATCAAAACTCAAGCATTATCAACAAGGAATGAAGCTAAAATTTGAGATCAAAGAAGCCATAATGGGACAGAGGGCTGCTGAATGCAGTGGGTGCCAAAATGGGTAGAAATATGAGATTTTTGACCAGCAACCTAAGGATACCAGATTCTAAATACCTACATCTACCTATAGGGAACCTAATGAAAGCATAAACGACTACTCAAAGAGGCATAAACCTAAATCTAATCTAGCTACTTATGAAAACAGTTATGGTGAGTGCATAGTTATGAATAATAGGTAAAAAGGGGTAAAACTTACTTGCAACTAGAAACCATAGCTCAGAGCTGAGAAGTTATGTAAATGTAACTAAAATGAGTACACAAAATCACCAACAACACCTCAATGCTATTGGATCAAAACTAGGCTGCTAAAATGAGTTTAAAACCATGAAACTTTGGAAATCCTTACAAAGACTAAGAAACTAATCAAAATTGCAGAAAATAGCTTTTAAATTACCAAAATGATTAAACTACAGCTGATGCAAATTGACTTGGTGAGCCAAAATGACAAAATCTCAGAAAACGGCATAATGCCAAACACCCCTTTAAATGGTACTGTTGGGATTTTAAACTAGGAGGTTCAAGTATAAGCTAAAATTTGTAAAAGTGATTATTGAAACAACTTAAAATAAATATGAAAAGGACTTTTGAATCAAGATTAAGCAGTAGTAAAAAGCTATAAACAAAAAGCACTTATTTTTGGATTTTTATTTGATATTTTCTGATTTTTAAGCAAAAATGAAAGTAAAGCAGGATTAAACTATTTAGAAGTTTTTAAGTGACTAAAGTGAGCTTAGATGACAGGAAATTAAGAGCTTGCAAAGGAAATTAAGCTTAAATGGAAATTTTGCATTAGACGGATAAAAGACAATTAATGAAAAAGCTGAATAATTTTATTAAGATCAAAACACAATACATTTTTAAAAGAGCAGAAACATAATCATAAACATAAGCTAAGCTACCCCTAAATTTAACCCTACTCCTAATGATTTCTTCTGTGAGGATGAGGAGTCCTTATATAGGAGAGCTGAGTTAGGGTTTAGGAAGAGTCTGGAAGCTCAATTCGTAGCCCTTGATCCTTATCCCACACATAATGTTGTCATCTTATCCATCAATAAACTGTTGGATTAAATCTTATCTTCCATCCACGTAACACTGTCCAATAGGAGGGCTCCAATTCACCACGTAGGAAGATGGATGTCGACATAATCTGACATGTCAGGAGCTTCTAGAACTCCCAACCTCGTACTAAGCATCTTGGGTGAAAATGAAAGGGGCAGGGTAACTGAGGTGAAGAAGATGGGCAGTAAAGGCGCGTTTGGGGGTTGGTTATTTTTTTTATTTGTTTGACTGAATAAAAAGGGATTTTGACCTTGGGAAATTATAAAAGAGGGGTGGGTTACGGGTTATAAGAAAAGGGAGGTGTTGGGCTTTGGTTGGTTGCTGGGCCAAGTGGTTTAGTTTATTAGTGGGTTGGGATGGTTAAGTTTATTTATTGGATTTGGGTTATAAAATCTGTTATATGTAGATTTAGGGGGTTATAAGTTTAAGTGTAGGATTTAACCAAGACCAAAGTTGTAATAATGTAAACTTCAAGGGTCTTTTCTGCCAATATCCATAAGATGTAACCAAGGGCTAATGTTGCCAAATGATCAAACTTCAAGGGTTGAATTTGACTTTTTAAGCATAACTTGATTTATCCTTAAGAAATCCGCTCCCGGCCTCGGCTTCTTTACACTCTTTCCAAGTCCCGTGCTCGTATTTGCCGTTTTCTTGTACTTTTGTCCACTTTTCTCACTATCCCTACCTGCACATTCAAAAAAAAAACACGGATATTTGGCAATTATGGGTTAGTTTTTGGTCAATTTGGTCGGGTTTAGGTCAATAAAAGGTATGTGAAAATACACATACCAAAGGCATTAGGATAACCCATGTTTTATACCCGTATTATAATTACATTGACTTCATTGGTCAAGTAATCTCCCACACCTTAGCGTTGTACTCATTTTTAGTACACGATACCCCTAGTACACCCCTCCGAGCCTATCTTTTTGTTTTTAACTTTAAGCATTTTACTTAAAGGAAGAATTTGTTTACAATCCACCAAAATGTACACCCAAATCGCCTTAGCCTACCTTGTATGCACTCATCTTTAGTGCATTATTGTGACAACATTTGTTTTAACCCTTAGTTAATTATCTTATTACTTACATGGTTGCTAAGTCGAGTCATATCCTTGTACATATTGTTTTGGAACGATTGGGACTCATGGATAAAGTACTAATGTAATGAAGTAACGGCGAAGAAGTCAATTATTACCCCCATATGTGCGTTAATATTTTAAAGTCCTCCAAGTTTTTTTTTTCAATTATCTTAACTTGAGTCATTAGAATAGTCATTTGTAAAGTATGTAAAAGTTCAAGTGTAAGGGGAGAACCGAGGCCCCTATGATGTATTATTTTAGATGGTAGGGCAAGAGTGTATGCAAAAAAAAAAAAAAAAAAAAAAATCGAAAAAACAAGAAAAACGAAAAAAATTGGAAAAAGAAAAGTAGAAAAAAACATACGGACTACCATCCCGTTTCATTTTATCTTTATTTATGTTTTTGTTATTTTATTATTATCTTAAGTCGAGTCGAGTCTTGGCTTAGCAACGCCACTTTGTGCATGTATTTGATCAAGATAATTAACTTGCCACCACTAAAAATACCCTTTATTCTAACCAAACCGTGTTATCATATCCCTATACCTAACATTATAACCATTTGTAAAGCCCTCTTTGATAGTTTATCTTAGGTGCTTACGCCTAGTGGAGGAGGTTTTTGATCCTTTCCCAAGCCTATGGTAATCTATTTGCTATGACAGGTAGTGAGTAATATTTCTTCCATTTCCATCTAGTTATATATGTTTATAACACCCGAGAAAAGAGAGTATCCAAACACTATTTGTGAGGTGCTAGTGTATGATTTTCGTGCTTATTATGACTAGGGTTGAATGACTATTTGTTGTAATTACTTTTATATTCGTGTTAAATGACCCCTAGCTCATATTTTGATTGGAATAAAAGCGCTGAGGACAAGCAAATCTCAAGTGTAAGGGTATTTGATGAAGCGAAAAGTGTACCGCTTTTAGGGGGTCATTTAAGCCCTAATCCGTAATTATTTGATCAAATATTGCCATAAATCGTTCCTTTTGTCATTTTAGGTACTTTGAAGAGGAATTCTGGAAAAGGAACCATTTTGGACGTTTTGGAGCTGTTGAGATTAAGACCTTGATAGATCTTTGAGCACTCGTGAATCGTTAGCAATGTTTATGTAATCACAAACACACTAATAGAAAGTCTCTAATACTTGTATTATAAAGCGGAAACAAACACAAGTTAAGAACACAGAATACTAAGAACTCTTTGATCCTCTATGGATCTTTTATAAAAACTAAAACTTGTTTTTCCAACTCGTACATAGAATATAATAATGTGTTCCTTTTATAGACGAGGAACCCTAAACCTAAACTGTTTCACAAGAAACGTATATTCTATAAACTATAGAAGATATGCATTATAATATCCTAATAAAGCTCATGCATATCCTAACTGAAATACAAAATACGCGGTTTATCTATATCCGCAGAAACACAATATGCGAAAACTATACTTCCGCAGAAACACTTCTTCAGCAGAATCCTTGTGCTTCAGCAGTAACCTTCAGCAGAATTCTTCTTTAGCAGAATTCCCAACAATCCTCCCCTAATCTTGAATTTGACACGGTTAAGTTCAAGATTCTTGATAGATCGTTATAACTTCAGAATAAGAGGATTGACTTCAAACATCAGCAGCAAAGAATCAAACCCACCACTTCTCTATGAATGGCAAACTTTAAACTTTAGATCTTTGCATCAACAAATGACATAATGTACATCAAAACATATTAGTTTCATACTATTCTCATCACATTCAGGTGTGTTAACTCCTGTGAGAGGTGAATCATTGAAATCAATGGATTTGATGTCTCTTTACCAATAGCCATTACTACTGGAGTAGCCAAATGTTTTAGTTCAAATAAGAACTATGGTACACTGATAACCATATGATTTTTAGTAAATCATCAACTATAAATGGATTTGAGTTGTCTTTACCTGTAGCCGTTTGCTCTGGACTAGTCAATTCTTAGGTTGAATAAATCACCTTTGGTGAATTGATACCAAATATGGTATTCCACTGCCTTTACCACAAACCATACACTTGTGGGCTAGCCAATTATTTGGAATCCAAAAGGAAAAATCCATGGTCAATTGAAAATCATTCAACTCTCAGCTGTGAAGCATGGGTAAGTTGAGTACCCAATAGTTTGAGCAAACTATTACAGCTATCAACAGATTTGACATGTCTTTACCAAAGCTATACCCTTTGGACTAGCCAACTTTTTGATGGAATAGTCAACATCATGGTAAGTTGATAACCATAGAACAAATGTACAAATAAGTCAAGTATACCATCAAACAGCTCTGGCTACCCTGATCCTGTTCATAAGAAAGAGGGTAAAATTTCCAACTTACGACATTCCACCTATGATTATTCTTCCAGACTGCATAACCAGTACCATTAGGAGAAGTAGAATCCATAAGTACCCGAAGATCACCCAAAAGATATAATCCAGCAAATGTAGAAGTATGAGAAGCATAATACTTGAAAACCAAGTCATAGAGAGTCAGCAAGTCTTGATGATCCACTAGATGCAAAATTTCTTGCAGAAAGGTAAAGGATAGAGTTGTTCCATCAAGCCTATGAATTGTATTAATCTGTCCATTAGAAGACAGTTCCCAGGTAACCAACACATCTCTAATACCCTCTGGCCAATCATCAGGAGATCCTTCTTTAATAAATGAAGATTCAACAGCATCTAGATCCACTTCCCTATGCACTGAAGAAGATGAGACTTTCATCCTTGCCATCCTTTTAGCCCTTCTACCAGGAATATATATAGAAGAAGGATGGGAAGAAAGTTTAGTAGCAAAGACATCTGCTGACTCATGTGTTTCTACTGATGAAGGAACCAGTGGAACATCAGCAGATACTTCAGCAGCTACATTAGCATCCATCTTTATCCTAATTTGTGCATCCCTATCAGCAGCAAGCTCAGCTTCTCTAACTTTGATCTCATGAATTCTTGCTAAATCAGCTTGTTGATCATCATGCAAGAGCTTTGCAGCTTCTTCACCCAATCTATCCTCCTCCATTTGTCTTCTGGTTCTCTTCTTAGAAGGAATATCTTCTTCTACAACTTTTGCTTTACCATTGTCAAGAACAGATGAAGCAACAGCAGTAGTTATATCAGCAGCAATGGAAACATCATCAGCAGTATGTGATAAAGAAGCAGCAGATACAGTAGCAGCTTCAATTTCATCCTGCTTGAAGGTCTGAGAAGGGGATTCTGCACCAATGGAAGATAGAGTAGCAGCAAGCTTAGGAGCGAGAAGGCCATCATCATGCAATCTAGTCTTGATTCTATTATAATGAAAGATTAATTGTTCATCTGAGAATGACCAGACTTGCTTCTTAGTCCAAGAATGATTATACAGGGCACTGCTCTGATTCTTCACAAACACCCTCATCATATTCCTTTGCTGTGCTTGGGTAAGAGGTTTATTCCTCTTTGCTTTGGCAATTCGTGCAGCTTTTTCTTTCCTTCTCTGTTTCATAAATGCAGCCATTCGAGGAGCATAATCATCTTCATCCACATCATCTCCAAGAATTTCCTTAGCTAGACCAGGAGTAGAAATCACTTGCCTTCCAATCTGCATCCAGTCAGCTTCATCAAAGTTTGGAACAGCAGCATCCAATTCTCTTTGCCATGCAACAGGAGGAGTAGAGACATATGTACTTTCAGCAGATTGAAATTCTGAATCAAACTTGGCTTGTAATTCCTTAGCCAACTCTACACTCTTCTTCTTATCTGCACATTCCTTCCAAATCTTTTCTTGCTCAAGTTTGTCAGCTGCTGAGACAGGATCATCATCACAAATGACTAACACCTCCAGAGAATCAGCAGGTAAATCTTGAACACCTGAAGCAATAGGAGTATCAGCAGATCTTCTTGTGTAGGAAATTGCATCAGTGTCTTCATGAGATGTTTGTGCTGGAACATACGGATCAGTGCTTGATGAAACCATATGTTCTTCATCAGCAGTAAAAAGAGTTTCCACTGATGTGTGAGCCACAACAGTAACATGCTCAGCATCAAGAGACTCATCAGCATTTTTCTTGGAAGCATCATCAACATGTGACACCTTGCTCAAATATTGTCTACTCCTCTTTCTTTTAAACTGAATAGTCTCCTTTTGCTTTGAAGATTCAACAGCTTTAGGAGAAGAAACATTAGCCTGTTGAGCCACTTCAGCCAAGAACCCAAGAGGATCCATTTGTCCCTCCTCTTGTTCTTCATCAGAGACAATCACAAACTTTCTTTTCCTTTTCTGCTCAAGTTTTGCTTCTAACTCCTGAACCTTTCCTTTCAAAACCACAATTTCAGCACCAAGTGAAGATTTAGTGTCTGCAAGCTCTGTTTGAAGATCATCAACCTTTTTCACATACCTGTTGAGCAAATCATATATAGAAGTGAGAGTAATAGGGTCCTCAGCTCCACAAGCAGATTGCTCAGTGGTAATAGGAGCATCATTGGGCCTTTCAGGAGAAATAGGCTCAAAAGTAGGAGTAATTTCATTAAAAGGCTCTCTAACAGGACTAGGTGTGGCCAGTCTTGAAATCTCAGGTTCAAGAGGTAAAGGTACTTGTGTACCAAGAGACTGAAGGGTCTCCTCAACCTCAAGAACTTGCTCATCAGGAGCAATAGAAATAGGTGGTGTATGAGGTCTGGGTGAGATAGGTGATGGTGGAGGCTGGTCAGGAGAAGCATTAGATGCTTCAGCAGTTATAGAGGGGCCCTCATTAGTGGCAACTGATGGATTACCATCAGCAGCAACACTAGGAGATAATGGATTACCATCATCAGCAGGATGTAGAGAGGGTGGAGCACCAGCAACATTACCCTCACCAGCATTATCATTGCCTTGTGGCAACATAGCTGGTAATAGAGGGTGAAATGCTCCTTCATAATAAGTTTTCATTGAAGTAAACACTTTAGCTTTAAGTGCTCCTATGGGATGAAAGGTTCTTTCTTGGGTTATTATGCCTAAGATAATTTGTAAAAACCTAGGGTACCTTAGAAACTTATGCCTTTTCTTTTGAACATTTTCAACCATATTATCAAAAATAAACTAAGAAAAATTATAAGTTAAACCCTTTGAAAGACATACTATACCACAACCCAATTGGGTAGAGAATTGATCCATCCTCCTGACTTGTTGCTTATACACTGAAGTAATGTGTGCACCAAAAATCTCCACATGGGGCAAAACTGATTCTTGTGCCACACGTCTGTTGCAGTACTTTGGTAGCCAACATCTCTTAACCCAGCAAGTATCTCTTTAGTTTTGGTGTGATAGACACCACCTTCATCATCCAAACGTAGTTGTGTCCTAATCAATGATTCAGTCACCACATACTCTGCTCCATCAATAGTTGCTACAATCTCTGTGTCAGACCTCTTTGTAGCAGTTGCCCAAAATTGTTTCACCAATGATTCATATATCACATTAGGAGAATGTGTTAGAGCATAATGAATCTTGGAACGCTGCAAAAACTCTACCATTGGATCATATTGTTCATGACCTTTTGTCTTAGTCAGAAAAGCAATTTTGTTGTGATCCTTCTTAAATTGTAATGCCGCCATTTGAAGAAATTGTGAGAGTTGGTTATGAATTGAGTAGATGATAATGGGTTTGAATAACTTGAAGAGGGAATCAGTTGATTTTGGGTGAAGATACGTGAATTTGGTTATAAATAGAAGTTACACAGTCAAGGTCAAAATTATCGCAACAAATCATTGACCATATCTGACGTGTAAAATAACTCCATCAAATTTCAAAATTAACCCTTCAGTAGAAACGATGGTCAATCTGCTGATCAATAGTCAATCAGCAGAATCAACGCAAGTGTAAAAATATCGTAAGTAAATATCTTGAGTTTTACTGTGCCACCGAACTCGCATTAATTACCATCAATCCTTGACTTTGCCTATAAAATATCCCCAAACCACTCGATATAGTTATCAATTACCCCAATTATCATCAAACCCTAATTTCTCAATAACCTCACAATTATCCACCAAAAACTCTCCAAATATGAATCCTATTGAGATCTCTTCTGATTCATCATCATCTTCTGAAAACAATGGGTGGGGTAATTATTATCCACCCGGTTGCCCTGAGAAACCATGGAAAACCAAAGAAGAGGCTCGCAAAAAGAGGCAAGACATCAATGCTCCTTTCCATTTAACCTCTGATGAGGAATCTTTTGAGGATGAAGACCCATCTTTCATTCCTCCTCCTACTCCCAAAAGAACTCAGTTACCACCCTCTTCTTCGTCCATCCAATTGGCTTCTTCTTGCTCTCGAACAAGGACCAGAAGGGCCAATCCATCTTTACAACCCTCTTCTTCATCAAAGAGATCCCAACCATGGCCAAGGAAGTCTAACCCTCCACTTCCAAAATCACGGGAAGTAGTGATTGGTCTTCCTGCTCCCGGATCTGGTGCTTCATACCATGGACGCAAGGGAAAAGGCAAGAAGACAGAGGTGATGGGAAAGGGAAAGGGGAAGATGGAGTAGAAGGTTGTGTGATGTTTCCAGAGACCAAATATAAGTGGTATGATGTCGCCAGGGACCAAATATAAAACTAGGTTCTTGAGCATCATCATCGTTTTCATCAATCCATCGTTTTCATTTTTGTCTTCAACATTTGTGATAGATGATAGGAGCTAGAATAAGTTTGGTAGATTTTGTATAGGGATGGTCTTGTATTTTCCTTTGAAGTTGATTGTAAGCTGTAACTAGTTTCTTGAATGAATAAACAACTTTTTTCATAGAACATCACTTGTACTTTACTTCAGTAGAGATACAGAGTATGACATAAAATATGCTTCAGCAGAAACACATTTTGACTTCAGGATAAACTCTGATTATCACTTGTGTAACTTATCAGCAGAAACAAGCTTCAAGCTTACATGACCATATTCCCATTGAATCAATCTTGGTGAACTTGGACTTAAAAACAGCAACTGCTCATTAATGCATCCTGCAAAATAGACACAAAGTAGCAAACAGACCATACAAAACTCACAAGAATGTTAGTTGGTTAGTGTTAGCGAAAACATAAACAAAACAATAATCTACAAAGTTTATAACTACAATCCTCCCCTGAGGCTTATGCCTCCCCTCAAACTTTGCAATCGTGGATTAAGCATCCCAATATGGACAACTAAGTGTTGAAACCTAGGTCCATCAAAAGCTTTAGTCAATAAATCTGCCACATTATCATCTGTGTGAATCTTAACCACTTTGATCAAATGTTTTTCATATGCATCTCTTATAAAGTGGTGCCTAATCTCAATATGCTTTGTTCTATTATGAAAAACTGGATTTTTAACAATGCATATGGTACTTTGATTATCAATAAAGATTGTGGTGTTCATGAAATTAAACCCATAATCTAGCAACTGATTATGTATCCAAAGTACCTACCCACAGCAATTTGCAGCAGCAACATACTCTGCTTCAGTAGATGAGGTAGCAACAATAGTTTGTTTCTTGCATTGCCAAGAAATCAATCTTCTTCCAAGAAATTGGCAACCTCCAGTTGTGGACCTTCTATCCAAATTTGCACCAGCATAGTCACTATCACTATATGCTTCCAACTTGAAAGGAGACTCTTTTGGATACCAAAGACCTAGATTAGGTTGGCCTTTGAGGTACTTAAAGATCTTTTTGACTGCATTCAAATGGGAAGTGAGGGGAGTAACCTGATGCCTTGAACAAGCACTCACAGCAAATGTAATGTCAGGCCTTGAAGCTATCAAATACATCAATGAACCAATCATGGATCTGTATAAGTGAACATTCACAGCAAATGTAATGTCAGGCCTTGAAGCTGTCAAATACATCAATGAACCAATCATGGATCTGTATAAGTGAACATTCACAGCAGGATATGGTTCAATGTTGTTCTTTGTTTAGGAGCTTTATAAGGTGTAGTGGCAGTTCTGACACTTTCCATACCAAACTTCTTCAAAATGTCCCTCACATATTTATCTTGACTAATAAATATACCATCTGGTTTCTGCTTAACTTTTAGACCCAAAAAGAAAGTAAGCTCCCCCATGGCACTCATCTGAAACTCACCCTTCATCAAATTCTCAAATTCCCTGCACCAAGCTTCATTAGTGGAGCCAAAGATAATGTCATCCACATAAACTTGCACAAGTATAATATCCCTGGAATTCTTCTTTAGGAAGAGTGTTTTGTCAATGGCACCCCTTCTGTATGCATGCTTCAGCAGAAATGCTGAGAGCCTAGCATACCAATCTCTTGGTGCCTGATGTAGGCCATAAAAAAAAGAGCTTTGACAACCTTATAAACATAATTAGGATGATCTGGGTCTTCAAAACCTTTGGGTTGAGTGACATAGACTTCTTCTTCAATCTCACCATATAAGAATGCTCCTTTCACATCCATCTGATAAACCATAAAGCCCATATAAGATGCATAGGCCAAGAAAATCCTAATGGCCTCAACTCTAGCAACTGGTGCAAAAACCTCATCATAATCTATCCCTTCTTCTTGCCTGAACCCCTGAGCTACCAACCTTGCTTTGTTTTTTACCACTATACCCCTTGCATCCCTTTTATTCTTCAAAATCCATTTTGTCCCAATTGCATACTTCCCATCTGGTAGAGGAACCAATATCCAAACTTGCTGATTCTTGAATTGTAGCATTTCATCTTGCATTGCTTCAAGCTAACTTGAATCTGCAAGAGCTTGTGGGACACTGGTTGGTTCCATTTGAAAGAGAAAACAAGCAAACAGACAATGTTGAAAGTCTGTGTGATTGTCTCTTTGCTGATTTGAGACATATGAAATAAAAGCAACTTCTCCATACTTAGTCTGTTTCACTGTGCTTCTAGTTCTAACAGGGTCTTGAGGATCACCAATGATATTTTCCTGTGGATGTAGAATGTTGATCCTTTTTGTTGCATTGGGGTTGAAATCAATTTTGGTGTCAAGAATGGTCACTGTTGGTTCAAAAACACTGTCATAGGAAGATGAGGTGAAGATGCCTGCTTTGGGTTGGTGATTACCAAGATCTGAAGGACCTGGAAATCGTGTATATGGTTCTCCAAAGTCTGTGGACACCCTGGTAGAAATGGGAGTATATGCAGCAGGATTGTCAGCAGATTTGGTGATGTCAGGAGAAACAGGTGAACTGTCAGTAGAACTGTCAGCAGAATCCTGGTTTCCACTGACTGCTTGTGCTGATTGTCTAAGGAGTGCTTCAGCATCTTTTGCAAACTTCTCACCAAGCCTCTCAGCTTCTTGAGTGGCTGCATGCTCTTGCTTCTTCAGTCTAGCAAGATCCTCTGCATATTGTGACTCTTCTACATTCTTATCAGGAGAATCTTTTGCACCATTACCTGCAAACTGGTTAGGAGGAAATGAAAGTACAACAATGGTTTGTTCATCAAACTCAGACTCATCTTCTGAGTCATCATCCAGGACACCTGCATTGTTAGAGGGAGATTCTTGTGTACCTGCAGATTGGTTAGCAACAAATCTAGTATAACCCAAATAATCTGTTAAGTAATCCAGGTCAAAATACCAAGCATGACCTTGACCCTGAACATTATGCTTTTCTTCTAGATATCTCAGGTTAAGAGTCTCCTCTATCCTTTTAACATTTAGATTATATACCCTATATGCCTTACTATGAGCTGAATATCCCACAATGTACCCCTCATCAGCTTTTCCATCAAATTTCCCAAGTGGATCACTAGTGTTCAAAATGGTCACTTGACATCCAAAAGGTTTGAGGTAATGAATATTAGGAACTTTCCCAGTGAGAAGTTCATAAGGTGTCTTGAAATGAGGTCTAGTGATGGATACCCTGTTCAAAACATAACAAGCAGTGCTTACTGCTTCAGTCCAGAACATTGCGGGTAACTTAGAGTCTGCAAGCATTGATCTTGCTACCTCTATTAAGGTTCTATTCTTTCTTTCAGCAACCCCATTTTGTTATGGGGTTCTTGGATTGCTACAGTCCCTTTGTATCCCTTTAGACTTACACAGTTCTATTAAAACAACATTTTTGAACTCTGTCCCATTATCACACCTAATGCCTTTAACCTTTTTGTTTAGCTGGTTTTCAACAAGGGTAAAAAATTCTTTTAAAATTTGAGATGTTTCATCTTTAGTTTTCATAAAGAATACCCAACAAAACCGGCTATAGTCATCAGTGATTACCAAGCAGAAGTACTTATGATCAATACTTCTGACTTGAGTTGGACCAAAGAGATCCATATGCAGCAACTGAAGAGGTTCTGAGATAGTGCTCACAGCTGTAATGGCTTTGTATCAGGCTCTATGTTGCTTCCCTTTGTTGCATGCAACACAATTGTGCTCATTGGTGAAAACTTTAGAAGGAAGTCCTTGAACTAGACCAAGTTTAGAAAGCTTGTTAATGGTCTTGAAATTCACATGAGCCATCCTTCTGTGCCATTTTGTAGATTCATCCAGGGATGCTTTAGCCACCAAACATGTTAGATCACCTTCAGGTTGAACATCATTCATGTTGAATGTGTATAAATTGTTGTTTCTGGGAACTCTCAGCAGAATTGAAGTTTCTTCTGGAAGTTTGAAGTCTTTAGAGAGCACAAGACATTCATCCTCAGAGAAGAATACTTTGTTCTTTGTGTCACAAATTTGTGATACTGAGAACAAGTTGAAGTGTTGCAGTTCCTTTACATAATACACATTCTCAAAATCCAAATTTGGTGTTCTAATAGTTCCTTTTCCTGTGATTCTACCATCTCCTCCACCAAAAGTCACATTGCCTCCTCCTTCTATGTGTACAAAATCAATCATCTTTTCTTTGTTTCCTGACATGCTCCTGGAACAACCACTATCTACTATGCCAACATCTTTACTCTTAAGAGGATGATCCTACAACAACAAAAATATATAAAAAATGTAAGTACACTGTGGAGACTCAAGTCATCACTGACTTGAGCCTGCCTTGTGGATCATAAGCATTAGGCCATGTAGATGTATAAGATCCACCATTGTTCTTGGACCTTCTTTGATATTTAGGTCCCTTGTTAATCCAAGAACAACCTGCTGAGGGCTTCACAGCAGTATCCCAATATCCCCTGCCCACATACATTGAGTCAAAACATCCAGGCCAATAACCATTCTGAAAATTAGAACTAGTTGGTCTCACATATGGTCTAGCAACAGATCTTCTCCAAACAAATGGAAAAGGTGTATCAGCAGAATTGTGTCTGCTGGTGATGAGTGCTCAAACACTCATCATTTTTGGTCAAATCTGAAACACAAAACATCTGAAAACACGCAAAATCACATCAAAATGATGAAAATATCCAAGGATCATGTTTTATGTGTTTTAAATGTAAAATGTTCAAAAACAAATGAAAAATAAGCAAAGTTTGCAGATTTGGCAGTTTTAGTCCCCCGACTTTTAAAGAATGGCAAAAATAGTCCCTAGAGTTTAAAATGTGGAGTTTTATCACTCAAGGTCCTTGAAATGTTTTAAGTTGTCAAATGTGGTCCTTGAGTGAATTTTTGGGCAAATGGTAAAACAAGTCCCTGAACTTTGAGAAATTGTCAAAAATGGTCCTTGGATAATTAAAAGTGGAAAAATGGCAATTTTGGTCCTTGTGTTATTGGAAGTTGGCAAGTTTGGTCTTCATGGTTACTTTTAGAAATGTGCAAATTCAGTCCTTGATGTTTGGACAAATTGCATAAATGGTCCTTGTGTTACTACTTAAACCTAACGGACCCTTTAACTCTTATAAACCCAAAACCAAATCCAACCCATCTACACAAACCCAGCCAACCCATCTCCCTTGGCCCAAATCACTCCCAGCCCATTACCCCTTAATTATAACTTCCCCCGTTTAATTTTTTTAAACACAGTCAAAACACACTTTGACCATCCCTAACCTCCCAACCAACACCCCCATTTCCAGGGTACTTCACCACCTCCTCCATCTCTCCCACATGCTTCTCCACCTCCATAGCCTCCTCCATGTTCCCCACAGTACACCCCAACATTTAATTCCCCCACCAAACTAAACCTACCCAATTGGCAGTTATATAATTTTGGCGCCAAAGCTGAGTTCAATGGCCAAGATCATTCCAAGCCAATCCAACGGTCAAATGGAAGTGGGAAAGGTCAAAGAAGTCTCCAAGAAACCCTAGAGGTCCCATATATAAAGAAAGAGATGGAGCTTTGAGGTGCAGTGTGTAATTTTAGTCTTAGTGTAATCGTTTAGTTGATTTTTATAATTTCAGTTTGTTTTTAAAGCTTTCAAGTATTGTATTAGTCTTTCCAGTGTACTTTGAATCAATTTCAATCAATCAATTAAGTGTTATTTGGAAATTCAGTTTATGCTTATCTTTCACTCAAAAATCTCAAGCTAGATTAATGTTATTGTTTATTGTTGTTATGGACTGAGTTAGGTCACTTAAGCTCCCAGAAAGCTTCTTAAAGCTTTTAGAAACCTTAAAATCCAGTCTAGGTTCAAAAGATCAAAAATACCAAAAATCAAGAAAAATAAAGAAAAAATAAAAAGTTGCAGGTTTATGAAGAAGATGGCTGGAGCATGGTGAATTGTGGATGGCCATGGGTTAGTGGCTTAGTGGTAAGCCTATAGGATTGTTCTTGGGTTCCTAGTTCTTGGTTTTTCAGCTTGAAGCACTTGTAAGCCCAATTTCACCATCATTTGTGTTCCACTGTATATGTATGATATATGATCTTGTTTGTGTATTTTCATGTTCTGAGGGTGTTGTTAAGTAAATCTATTAGTTAATATAGGTTACTTGTTTGTTGGAATCCTAAGTTGTTAATAATCACATTTTCACAGTCAAATATCAATAGGGTCAATTCTGTGTTTAGTGCTTATGTTCTTGTTGTTTCTTGCTTCTTTGATCTTTGATGATGATAATATAAAGTTTGGAAACAGATTTGAGGTCTAGATCATTAAGTTGATGTGGAAATCACAAATTCAGTGACTTAAAGGGTTGTTTGGATTTACTTGTTAAACTGTGTTGGAAGCCATATGTGTTATTGTTCTTGTTTGATGTGTGATACATAAGGACCAAATAACTCAGTGAAACAACAAAATTCAAGGCTTCTTGGTTAAGAAGTCAAAATTACCTTTGATCTCACCTAGTTTACATTCTGTGTATCTTGACTTGTTCATTTTCATCATATAAGCTCAAAACTTGTTAACTTAGCTTAATCTAACATCTTTGTAACCCAATATAACATATTCAGTCCATAGATTAGGATCAAAGTTCATTTTAGTCAACGTATTAGTGTAATTTAAAAAGTCAATATTCCCAGTAAAAAAGTTTTTGAATAAACTTTGAAATTTCGTGTAGGGTTTAATATTAGGAGTTAAGTTTTGTGCTTTTGAATATTTCATATTTGATTGCTTGTCTTGTTACAGTATTTTTGGTAATTTTTAGTTGTCTTATTTAACTGCTTAAAATTGCTTCTTCATTTAGCTGTTTTTCAAGAAAGTGCCATGTGCACAGTTTTAAGCCCATTTTCATAAGCTCATAAAAAAACCCATTTCTTGGACTTAGCTTGTGAAACTTGGTTCTTTGAGAAGCCAATCCACAAGGCTTTAAGTTCCTGTGCTTATTTCTCATTTTGAAGCTTATTTGATAAGGCTGCAATAAGCTTTTTCTCTGTCCCATTTTCTGTGTTCAGTGTTAACCAGTGAATTCAGAGCTTTTTCATAAGCCATTCATAAGCTCACCAGTGGACCCCACTTGGTGAGTTTTGTTTTTTTGGAGACCTTTCCACCTCATCTTGACACCTCAGTTCTTATTTGGTGCTTTTCAGCTTATTGTATAGCCTAAACTTGACCTCAAAGTTGACTACAGGGTGTTTGTTTGTCTGTGAAAATTGGATTTGCTTATTGGCTTATTCTAGCTTATCCAGTGATCATCCCTTGTTCATTTCACTTGTTTCCAGTTTAGTTAACTTATTTTCATCATATTTTGGTTTGGTTTTCAGTTTATAAGCTTGTTTGAGCTTTTTGGTTTTATTTAAGCCAAAAGGCTTAACTGCTTATTTCATAAGCTCTAATTTTCTTTGTTTTTCAGTTTCTCAACTTTGGTTTTCATTAAAGTTTCATTTTATCAGTAGTTTAATAGATTTATAAAAAGAAAAACACAAAAATCATCATTTTAAGGAAAGTGATAGCTTCTATTTAATAAGCTTAAGCTTTTTAGCTTATTTTTTCACTTTTTCAAAAAGCACTTTCCATTTTTTTATTTTTCTTGAGTTCCTGTAATATTGTAGTATTTTTAGAAAAAGTTTCAGATTTATCCTAGGTTATTTAGTATTTATTAGAATTTAATTTAGTTTAATTAATATATAAATAGTAATTAATTAATAATAATTAATTAAATATTTAAATAAATAATTTTATTTTTCTTAAAATTTTCTTTTATTTTTAGGATCATAAAATTATGATTTTCATCACCTAGGTGTTTTTAGATTTTCATTTTCACTTTTATTTTTGTACGTATACGTTTAATTAAACGTAAACGTATATTTTTAGATTCGTAATCGTTTCCAGTTTTCCAGTAATTGTTCGTAGTGTTTATTTATCATTTTCATTTATAATTTCATAGTTTAATTCCAATCAATCTCTTTTTCCAACCATCGTTTCATATTCACTTGATCTCATTATCGTTTTCGACACAATTCACACCTCATCGGGATTTAAACGACCCGGGGAATTCCTATACTCTCCTTGATGCATTGAGCCTTTTCTAGTTTTTAAAAGATGGCCATATTTTCCGATATGATCGGGAAAACAATGGAGGTCTTCATGGATGACTTCTCGGTCATTGGGGATTCTTTTCAGACATGTCTCTCCCATTTGGACACAATGTTAAAACGGTGCGAGGACACCAATCTTTGTCTAAACTGGGAGAAGAGCCATTTTATGGTCAAAGAGGGCATTGTCCTCGGCCATAAGATTTCCAAGAACGGGATTGAGGTTGACAGAGCTAAGGTTGATGTCATTGCCAAATTACCTCATCCCACTACCGTCAAAGGTATTAGGAGTTTTTTGGGCCATGCCGGATTTTACCGTAGATTTATTCAAGATTTTTCCAAAATCGCCCGGCCTATGACCCATCTCCTTGAGAAGGATGCTCCTTTTATCTTCTCCCCTGAGTGCATCGAAGCTTTTAAAACATTAAAGAAAAAGCTTACTGAGGCACTGATTCTTGTTGCCCCCGATTGGGACTTGCCATTTGAGCTCATGTGCGATGCAAGTGATTTTGCTATCGGTGCAGTCCTGGGGCAACGCAAAACCAAACATTTTCAGCCAATAAACTATGCAAGTAAAACAATGACCGAGGCTCAAACACATTACACCACTACGGAAAAAGAATTATTAGCCGTGGTGTATGCCTTTGAAAAGTTTCGGCCATACTTGATCTTAACCAAATGTGTAGTGTATACGGACCACTCGGCTTCAAAATACCTCTTTGCAAAACAAGATGCAAAGCCGAGATTGCTTCGTTGGGTTCTCCTCCTACAAGAATTTGATATCATTATACGTGATAAAAAAGGAGCTGAGAACCTAGCTGCTGATCATCTGTCCCGATTAGAGAACCCACACCAAGATGTTCTCGAGAAAAAGGAAATAAATGAAACATTTCCTCTCGAGACATTAAATGCGGTTGCTTTTCGTGGAGATTCTACTACCCCATGGTTTGCCGATTTTGCAAATTACCATGCGGGTAACTTTGTGGTGAAAGGGATGTCGTCCCAACAGAAGAATAAGTTCTTCAAGGATGTTAAGCACTATTTCTAGGACGACCCCTACTTGTTTAAAATCTGTGCCGATCAAGTCATCCGGCGGTGTGTTTATGGGCAGGAAGCCACTGAAATTCTTAAGGCTTGCCATGCTGGACCCACGGGGGGCCACCATAATCCAAACTACACCGCCAAAAAGGTGTTTGATTCCGGTTTCTTTTGGCCCACAATTTATAAGTATGCCCAGGAATTAGTCAAATCCTGTGGCGCTTGTCAACGTCACGGGAATATTTCACAAAAGAATGAAATGCCACAAAATGCAATTCAAGTATGTGAAATTTTTGACGTATGGGGCATCGATTTTATGGGGCCATTTCCGTCATCTCATGGAAATAAGTATATACTCGTGGCTGTTGATTACCTATCAAAATGGGTTGAAGCGAAAGCTTTACCCAGAAATGATGCCCGAGTTGTTGTTAAATTCTTGAAAGCTCTTTTTGCCCGATTCGGAACCCCACGTGCTATAATTAGTGATCGTGGTACGCATTTTTGCAATGACAAATTCGACAAAGTCATGCAAAAGTATGGTGTAACTCACCGTCTCTCTACTGCGTACCACCCTCAAACAAGTGGGCAAGTTGAAGTTTCCAATCGTGGAATTAAAAGAATTTTGGAAAGAACGGTTGGTGAAAATCGTGCATCGTGGTCGGAAAAATTAGATGATGCACTCTGGGCTTTCCGTACGGCTTACAAAACACCCATCGGGTGCACTCCATACAAGCTTGTTTACGGGAAAGCGTGCCATCTTCCGATTGAGCTTGAGCATAAAGCCTATTGGGCCCTCAAGCATGCCAATTTCGACCTCCAAACTGCAGGCGATCACAGGAAAGTTCAAATGAATGAATTGAATGAACTTCGTGATCAGGCTTATGAAAACTCTTTAATCTACAAGGAAAAAACAAAGAAGCTCCATGACTCAAAGATTAAAAACCGCGTTTTCAACGTTGGTGATCGAGTCCTTCTTTTTAACTCAAGATTAAAGATCTTTTCGGGTAAATTGAAAACCCGTTGGACCGGACCATTCACTATTGCTAAAGTTTATCCTCATGGCACCGTCGAATTATCTCAAAATGACGGGCCAAATTTCAAAGTGAATGGGCATCGGTTGAAGCATTACTTTGGAGAGGACATACCATCCATGGTTGTCCCGGATCTCCAAACTTTCCCCAAGGACAATTGAATTCGGGGATCGAGTCAAGCTAGCTACTCGGTGAACAAAAACAATAGCACAACATATGGGTTTTCACCTATATGTCTGACTTCTTTCTATTTTCTACCACCCAAGTGTGGGGGAGTGGCCGTCCCCTGCTGTTGTTTTCAATATATATATGTATATCTTCAAAAAAAATGTATGATTGTCTGAATAATATAAATAAAGTGAAAAATCCAATTTCCGCAGTTAGCTTAGAATATTGTCTTGCTTTCCGTTCGAAGAATCGGCATAATAGCCGGGACTTTGAATATTGATGACAATATTCAATTCTAAGTGTGTGGGGGGGGGGAATTCTAGCGAATTTTATCACATTATATCATCTAGTACCCCCGTTTTTGGCCAAAAATTTTTCAAAAAATTTTTCACTTTATTTCAAAATTTTTGTGGTTATCAGTCCGCCATGTCTAACCGACAAAAGGATTGGCTAATCCAGGAGCAAACGGCTCTTGGTAAAGATACATCAAATCCGTTTACGGCTGACAATTTGCCAAAAATTGTATGGTAATCGACTCACCATATCTTATAGTGAAGAGTTGACTAGCCCGCAAGATTATGGCTTGTGGTAAAGGCGTTGGAAAAACCATAATTGGTAATCAGCTCACCAAAGATAATAAGTTATTTCCATCAAGAGTTGGCTAGTCCAGAAGCAAACGGCTTCTGGTAAAGACTTATCAAACCCGTTGAAAGCTGGTGATTTGCTCAAAATCACACGGTTATCGGTGTACCATGGTTCTTATTTGAACTTAAACATTCGGCTACTCCAGAAGTGATGGCTTTTGGTAAAGAGACTTAAAATCCATCAAGTTTTCATAAAATATTGCTAGGGACTAGCAATAGTTCAGTGTGGGGGATTGATGAGTGCTCAAACACTCATCAGCTGGCTTTACATGTTGCTTGTGGAACATAAGATGGTATGTCATTGACATTTTTCCACATTGGTCTAGGTTTCTTCTGACTAGCACATACACCCATTCTTTGCTTTTTGAAAATTAAAATCCTTAATCAAATGAAATTTACTTCCACAAACAAAACATTTCTTCTTTTTAGAAGATTTATTCAAAGTGAAAGATGTTCCATCAAATGAAATTTACTTCCACAAACAAAACATTTCTTCTTTTTAGAAGATTTATTCAAAGTGAAAGATGTTCCATTAAAAGCATTCAAACCACAAATATTGACAAAATTGTTTTTGATAGAATTAAAAGCATTGTTTTGCAAAGAATTAAATAACAAGTCTTCAGAGGAAACTGTCTTTGAATTTGATTCATGAGCAGCAACTCTAATAGGCTTGTATGGAGACGTGGGTGAAGGCTTGGGTGAGGTCTTGGGAAGGTCTGACTTTTCACTTGAATCACAACTGGTATAGGCAGTAGACCCTTGGTCAGAAGACTTGTCACTGGTAGAACAAGAGACAAATTCAGCAGAATTAGAATTAGGGTCTGGCAAGTCACTTGACTTTTTGCCATAAAGATGGTGTGATCCATCAAAGTCTACAGTAATGGAGAGGTCAGTGGGCATGTGTTCTCCTCTAATAGGTCCAGGCACAGCATGTAATTTACCTTCTTTAACAAAATTAGCTAATCCAGCTGGTGTTGTTCTACCAAGGTCATTCCTAGCTTCTAAACCAACATACTTTTTAAAACCTAAACCTATTCCAGAGTTTACAGCTTGACTACCATATAGACAATTAGCTAAATTATCACCTGATATTAACCATTGTTTATGTGTAGCTATTTCCTTGTCTAGCTTCTCTTTTAGTACTTGGTTTTCAGATTCTAATTTAGCATTTACTTTCTTTGTGTATGTCAACTCATCTTGTGCACATTAAATCTCTCTCTAACACTCCTATTTTCTCATCATAAGTAACCTGATTCTTTTGAAACCAAATTTTTTGTTTTTCTAAAGTTCTTAAACCATTTTTGTAAGCCTCAAGTTCTTTATAACATTCATTATATTTTGGTTTCAGTTCATCATAAGATACTTTAAGCTCATTATATTTTACACTACAACCAAAAACACAATTATGTACCTGTGAGATGCCCATAAAGGCAACTTGATCATGATGATCTTCTGTATCACAGCTGGCCAGCAATCCACTCTGATCAGCTTCACCATCACTACGTTCATGAGTCTTCCAGTCAACATGATCATCCACAGTCACCAAAGCTTTGGAAGGTCCAACTTTGGAAGTTCCAACCTCCCCATGATTCTGCTGATAGGTAGAATACCTAACCTCATCAGTAGTCTTCCTATCCTTGCACTCTCTTGAGAAGTGACCTATCTGTCCACAAGTATAGCACTTGATTTTTCTTCTGTCAAACCTAGCTGGATCTCTTCCATTGAAACCAAACTTTCTCCCAGACTTTTTCTCAAACCTCTTGATGTTCAATGAGAGCATAGCCACCTGCCACTTCAAGTTCATCTCTTCCATATCCAACGGATCCACCAGTTCAAAGTCCTCATAAGCTAGTTGTTGTTGATTTTCATAGTCAGCAACAAAGGAGTGAAGTACATCTTCCAATACACTATTGGACTGTGGTTGAGTATTTGATTTAGTGGTGGTGTACGAAGATGAAGCTGAGGAAATTGGGCTTGAAGTATGAGTCATCATATTGGAGGTGGAGCTTACAAAAGCTGAGTAAGTGGGAGTGGAAGAACGAATGGGACTTCTGACATCTGGCTCAAGAGTTTTAAGCTTGTTGTAAGATCATCAAAAGACATCATATCCAGTCCACCATTAGCTTTGAGTGCAATGCTTACTTGTAGCCAAGATGGAGGTAAGGATCTCAAGAATTTTGCATTGCAATCTTCATTGTCTGGCCTGGCCTGCAGCTGATTCAATTGACTCAAGATCCTGTGGAATCTGTCATATCCCTTGTGGATACCTTCTTCCTCTGTGACTTGAAATTCTTGAAACTGCTGCTTGAGCATTGATTTCCTCATCCTTCTTGACTCCTCATTCCCACCAAACCTAGCTTTGAGGCCATCCAGATATCTTTGGCATCATGCATGAAGTGAAAGTCACCCATGTGATCATCTGGTATAGCTTGAAGGAGAATAGTTTTGGCTTTATTTTCCCTCTGCACAGCTAGAATTTCTTCAGCAGTTTTAGGATCAACGTGGTACATTCTTCCTTCTTGTTCAACTGCAGTCTTCTTTGGACTATTACCCTTAAGGATTACCTTCCAAAGATTGTATTCAACATTAGTGATCCAATTTTGCATCTTCATAGCCCATAGTTCATACTCTTCCTTCTTTAGGTATGAGAATTTTGCATTGCTGTTAGTGAGATTGAGTTGTTGTAAGGATGTGGTGTTTTGATTTTGTGTAATTTCTGATTCAGAGTCTGATCCAGTCATTGATTTTGGTTGATTTGGTTAAGAAGGTGTAAAAAGATGATGTTCTTAGTATCACAGAGACTCTCCCGAGGCTCTGATACCACTTGTTAAGATTAAGACCTTGATAGATCTTTGAGCACTTGTGAATCGTTAGCAATGTTTATGTAATCACAAACACACTATTAGAAAGTCTCTAATACTTGTGTTATAAAGCGGAAACAAACACAAGTTAAGAACACAGAATACTAAGAACTCTTTGATCCTCTATGGATCTTTTATAAAAACTAAAACTTGTTTTTCCAACTCGTACATAGAATATAATAATGTGTTCCTTTTATAGACAAGGAACCCTAAACCTAAATTGTTTCACAAGAAACGTATATTCTATAAACTATAGAAGATATGCATTATAATATCCTAATAAAGCTCATGCATATCTGATCGTTGCAGAATGAGCGGTGAAGCTTTTACCACGAGGATCTTTGTCCCAACGAGGGTTGAATATGGATCTCGTCACTCTAGATCGTGAGATATGTGAGATGAATAGGTTTTAAAAGAAGATTTTTGTTTTGTTTATACTACAATGACGAATTAAAGTAAAGGAAAGCGGTAAAATGCTATGAAATAAGTAAACAAGTAAAATTGCATGTAATAAAGTGACTAAAGAAAGCGGTAAATGAAAGCGATAAGTAAATAAAACGGTAAATGAATTTAAAAGACAATGTGTTTGCAAAGCGACTCGAATAAGTTCATTAAGCTTGAGGTAAAGGTTTGTGACGAGTTATTTTCCTTTCTCTAGATTAGTTTTTGGTTAATCTTTTGAACGGATAACAACTCTAAACGTGTGAATTAATCGTCTAAAGGTTTTCGTCCTTTGAGTAATCAAATCACACGTCTAAATAATCTTTCGATTATCTAACACAAACTTTTAACGCTCTTACTTAACTCACAAACCCGAGCTACTAAGCAAACACGTTTAGAAACTACTCACGACTCATGTTAAAAACGTAAAGCGATAAAGAAAATAAAAGACTTGTAAAACATTTAACGTAATAAAAGTTTAACACTAAAAACTAAAAGACACGAGACTTAAATAAGAATACGACTCTAAAAAGATTTTAAGAAAATTTCGACAGCATTACGTTTAGATTTTAGAAAATAAAACCTCACTCGAAGAACGATGAGGTGAAATAAAAGCCTAACTCGGCTTGTAAAAGAATATGAAATAAGAAAAGAACTTAAACTAAAAAAATCATACTCGCTACCCTAGAAACAAAAATCATACTCGCTATCTATACTAAAAATCATACTCGCTAAATCTGAACTTGGTACCATACTCGCAACTCCTATATGATACTCGCTAATCTAAAGCTTCCATACTCGCAAGACAATTTTGTCCCATACTCGCTAAAGACATGGTGATACTCGCTAAACCCTAAAGCTTCCATACTCGCTAACTATAAAAATCCCCATACTCGCTAGATCTCTAGGGCCATACTCGCTAAACCCTAAAATTTTCCTACTCGCTAATTAAAAACTTTTAACGTGTCCAAATCTTTATAGAAAATAAATAAAACTTGTTAGAACTTAATAAAATTAACGTTTAGACTCAAAATAAGCTTATAAATAAGCAAATAAGCCACGGCTTCTTTTGCAAGCCCTAACCCATAAGCTTTTTATACAACTCAAATAAAAACCATGCAAAGGTGACGAAGTTTTTATAAAAGCTATTAAGAAATATTTAGAACATGTAAATAAGCTTGAAAGATTAAAAGACTTGTAAAAGAAAGCTTGTAAAGAACATAAAATAAGCTAGAAATAAGACATAAAATAAGCTTGCATTAATAAAAGTTACACTAAGACATGAAAATAAGCTAAGCTACACCTACCTTACACCTACTCCTAATCCTATCTAATCTAATCTAATGCTTACAAATGAAGCTATCCAAGAGATATATCAAGCTAGGGGGTTACAAGTTTGCTTACGTGTACGCTTTGCCCCCTAGACTTTTACAAGTTATGAAATCATCATCAAACTTCTATTACAATACCAATAAACGTTTAAACTACTAAATGTAAACTCATGTAACTTCGAGGCATTGTGTTGACGTTTATTTCAAGTCTTCAAAGATGTAAAAACGTTCACTTGCTCAATTTTGGAAAGCTTCTTCTCATGAATATCTTTCTGGTTTGATTAAGCGTATCGTTCATCTTCTTGAGCTTTTTAAGAAATAAACTCGTCATCACGGGCTTTCCTTGAGTAGATTTCATCTTTGACTCGGCTTTGTGACACTTTTCCACATCTCGTGCTCGTTTTAGGCTTTTTGGTTGACTTTTGTGCTATTTATGCAATATCCGTCCCTGCACGATCACAAACACAAAAACACGATATCTTTGGCGTTCCATGTTAGTTTTTGGTCTTTATAACACTTAAACTAAGGTCAAAAGTATGTGTAAAATAGCACATATCAATATCCTAACTGAAATACAAAATACGTGGTTTATCTATATCCGCAGAAGCACAATATGCGAAAACTATACTTCCGCAGAAACACTTCTTCAGCAGAATCCTTGTGCTTCAGCAGTAACCTTCAGCAGAATTCTTCTTTAGCAGAATTCCCAACAGGAGCATAAAAGTGAAGAAAACGACAAAGTCTCAAAATATGCTGGAAATAGTACCTGACGGCGTCACGCTTTAGAGTGTGACGGCGTCACGCTTTGACAAACGAAGGATGATTTTCACACTAGACACCCCAGAAAGATTTGAAGTTTTAAAGGGTGACGGCGTCACGTGTAATTGGACCTAGGCCGTCACATTTTGGCACAAAGGGAGACGGCCTAGAGAAGTTTAAAGAGGGACGGCGTCAGAAGTAAATCAGAGTAATCCGAATATAAGTTTGGCGGTGAGGTGACGACATCACGCACTAGAACGTGACACCGTCAGCTTGTAAAATCTATATATACTTTTCTAATTTTCATTCATTAGTGTGCAACTTTTAGGAAAAACCCTAGCTCGTATTCTACAGTATTTTTAAGGGTTTTTCACCCTTGAAACCTTGATGTTTAATTGAAGATAAGTCTTCTTTCAAATCAATCAATATGCCTATGTGTTGTTTGATTATATATTACGCTTTTCTTTCAATTAACATGCTAGGCTAGGTTTTCATTGTGTTTGCTTAGATCTAATGAAACCTAGCTATTGACTATATGTTGTTGGTTTGCTTGTGATTATTGTGGTTTTGTGAAGTCGATGTTAGGCTTAAGAAAACTGGCTAACCTCCTATACGGTAACTTGCTTGAACGTCTTAAGAAACATGAATCGGATGTGTACTACGATTATTTGGTTGTATTTAATGCATGAGCGAATTCTAATGATCCCATGTTAGGAGCTTAAATCGGCTCGACATAGGAGTGAAGTAGGAGCTTATAGAGTTAGGGAAGATCGTACACGGCTCTACGAATGGTTTAAAGGAATACAACCCGTCATCCACATAATCACAACAAACCAATTAACATATAAAAGATAGCTAGGGAGTAAGGAAATCTAAGTAAACACATATTTCTCATATATAAGTTTCACAACTAATTTAATTTTCTTGTTATTTAATTTTATTTGCAAAAGTAGATATTTGGGTTAGTTGGCTAGCAACTAATTCCGCCCACTCCTTCCAAAACCGAGATTTTTACTTGCTTTCATAAAATATAAAAATACAAAAAGAATCATCCCTCAACCCTTAGACCTAATTAGAGTAGCTTTTCAAGCCTAACGACACTATTCCCTGAGAGAACGATCAATCCACCGGGTACTTGCCACTTCACTATACTACATCGGTCAGGTACACTGTCTGGTGGGGGTTGTAAGCTTCTCAAGATCCCTTGAGAGGTAAAACCTAAGTGCATAGGTTGCAAAACCCACGCATCACTATGTAAGGGTATTACCCGCGCACTTCATTTCTAAGAACCATATTCTTTTCCATTACTACATCCTCTTCAATTTCCAGGTCTTTAGCTGCATCCATTAATTTCTTTTTATCTTTGTAGTATCTCTTCATGCTAATATTCCAACTTTCCATGTATTTTTCATTTGGTACCAGCTTCTTTTTTAGGAAGACATCAACTATTTCTCTGTCCTTAACGTTTGGTATCAACTCTTCCTCATTCACTAAAGAATCTAATAAGGAAAATCTAGTAGACTTCTGAACATGTTCCTGTGCTTCACTATTCTCATTGCTTTTACCTCCTTTATCTTTATTCTTATGATTTCCTTTCCGGGCATCTTTTGATTTTGTGTTGTCATTCAGGGTCTTCTCTTTCCCTTTACTAGGTTCTGCTACATCAGGCTTTTCTTTCCCTTCTCTTTTCCTATATTCATATTTCCCCCATTATGCTTCTGAGCATTCTCTCTAACCTCATTAACTACTTTGTGTGATTGAAAAGTAGTTATGTTCTGTCCATATTTCCCATTCCCATTTCTTAACCATAAACTTAAAACTTATTCATAAACTTAAAACTTTTTACTTTGAAACTTGAATTCATGCCTTTATTTATAACCGTTAGGGTAACCCACGTAAAATGGAACTTTGAACATATGCCAGCACTAGACTAACTTTAGTCTACGTTAACTAAGTACTTTAATACTCTCATTAGCATAATTTTGAAAAGTTAAGACATTGATCTAACTCTAGGAGTTTTAATTTTGAAAAGTGGATGAAAAACGTGTAAGTTATAGTCCGTTGGAGTTGGAGAAAAGTTTATGTCTTCCTGTAACAACAGATCAGTAGGTAAATGGGTATAAATCGACTATTTTTTCACAAACCGATGCCTTGATTTATTAAAATAGACATATTTAGTTACGTTTAGAGAATTGACTGACCAAAAACGGGCTAGAAACGAATGAGATACACCCATTTAAAGTCGTGTTTAAAATTAAAAACGTGTTTTATTAGTTTTTCTTAAACGTTTTAACTTACGTAACTTTATAAAACGTCACTACAAGAATATAAGGGTGATAAACCTTTATAAAACTCATATGCATAGATTACATGTCATATCATTCCTAAGACGACTTATTATTCTAGGTCGCGATTAAGATTTTTGCGTTCGTTCAACTTACTTATCATTTTCTGTATTCACCACTCGATTGAGGTGAGTTTCAAGGCCCCCCTTTTACTTGTTTGCTACTCGTTTTGAACTACTTTGGGGTGAGAAAACATGCTTGTTTATTTATTACATGCTCAATTACTTTATTTCGGACACAAGTACTTAAAACTTTTACGTATTACCCAAGTTACACAATTTTCATTAAGTCCGCACTATCATGATTAATTACATAGTAAGCGCGAATGTTGTGAATAGTCTATTTGGTTGAAACCCTCGTCCAGGTAGTTTCCCTACTTGACTTGTATGTCAAACGGACGCATAATCATTCGAGGAACTTGAGTGTTCACGGAAAGGAACACTTGCAGGGGCACATAACTAGAAACGATAAAAGCTTCAAGGTCATGAGCTTAGTGTAATAATAATTCTTTTCTGTGATATTGTATTTGTTATAATAGTCACACACAGAAATCTTGTAGTCCAAACTACTTTTACATAAACCTATGAACTCACCAACCTTATGCTGTTATTTTAGTATGTATTTCTCAGGTTCTTGACTTCACTAGCTGTACTACATGGAGCATAACATAGAGTCGCATTTTGGGATTTCATTATGATGGGAATTTTGCATTAGTTATCATTCGATTGCAAAAAAAAACTTCACTATATTTTATGAAACTCATGGGCTAGGTATTGTAAAACATTATTTCAATTAATCGAACGTATACTTTTCAACGACTCATGTAGAGGCCGTTCTTTATATCTTGTGTCTTTGTGATATGAAGTTATACCCCCAGTTATCTATCCGATGCGAGAATTTGGGGGTGTGCCACCACTCCTTAGGCATACGGCGGATGTCATCTAGTCAAAGAATTATCCAAGTTATAGATGTATACGTCGTATGTCGCTCCTATTGCATAAGACTTATGAGCTCTTGTCATGATTTATCCCAAATGTTGAAGACCATACGCGGTATGGACCTAAACTCTAGAAGATTTGTATATGCTATTTTAGAGGCATACGATGTATGCCCATCTAGGTACATACGCCGTATCAACAGGCAGACCCAAGCCTTTTTAGCCTATAACTAGATATCCATTCCACATTTTTGAGAGAGTTTTGGAGAGTGAAAAAGAGTAGAAACCCCTAGTTCGTTTTGGGAGGCCGAAGAAAGAAGGAAGATACCATGAGTGAAGGTTTGACACATCATTATCCACTGA
The DNA here is from genome assembly GCA_014162995.1 of Artemisia annua. Lineage (NCBI taxonomy): Eukaryota > Viridiplantae > Streptophyta > Magnoliopsida > Asterales > Asteraceae > Artemisia > Artemisia annua. The sequence goes on along the minus strand of LBNU01004796.1, from coordinate 238,482 downwards.
TTATCAGTTTTTTAATATGATTTCAATTATCTACTCTGAATAATTTATGCTTATCATTTGTTATGAAAAGCAAAGGCTTTTATGTTTGCCTTGTTATGAAGCTATTTAATGATATATGTTCTCTAGTCTATTCTATGTGTGTTTTGGATGATTTATGTACTGTTATAGACTTACGCCTTTGCGTAAACCATGGCTACCTGTTGATTATAGTTGTTTAGTAAACGATAACCAAGTGAAAGACACTTATATGAATCATGAACTTACCTCGGCAAGTAAACTTAATGATATGCGCTTGATAACCAAGGCCGCCACTTGGTTAAAAGTGGTAGACAATATGGTTTAAGATTTAGTAGTGACACAAGAGATTTCCGATAACCAAGGCTTTCTAACCTTTGTTTAGAAAATTAAGTGGCTTGACACCCATATAAAAATGTAGGTTACATAGATCAACCGATGACACTTAATGCTTGGATCAATAATTAGGGAAGATGAATTGACTAAGCCTACCCAACTTTTAGGAAGAAGCTAGGAGCGGATGCGATAACCAAGTAACCTCTTCTACCTTTGATTTACCAAATACACTAGATAAACATTGCACTAGAACCATGTCACTGATGAAATTAGGGAACTAGCAAGGCAAACATGCCTTTATCTCTTGATCTGCTCTTTACAGAACTATCATGTGTTTGCTTATTTTATTTTATTTTATTTATGTTTCTTAGTTATTAGTATTAAAAGCATAATCGGCGGATTTAAAACGCATGTGAAAAATAAAACTGTCAGTTAGACATTTAGGATCTCTCGCTTCTCGCAAACGACCTGGTATTGTCGTCTCACTATACTATACGAATGGGTACACTGCCCGTGAGCGTTGGTGAATGTCTTAAAGATTCAGTATATTATAATTTTAAAACTAGACAGTTCATACTCATCAAGTTTTTGATGCCGCTGCCGGGAAGCAATTGATAATTTTAGGTGTCAAATTAGTATTTTTGTATACTTGTTTTCGTTTTTATTTGTGTTTTTAGAGTTTTTAGTTTTTAAAGTAGCGTATGATTTTATTGAAGTCACTATTTGCAGGCCTATACGACGTATGCTATTTCTATAGCATACAACATAAGAACTTACATAGTGAATTAATTTCAAACTAGGGCACACATACGACGTATGCTAATCAAATAGCATACGGCGTAAGAGCTCTCGTCTTGAATTTTTCTTGTTAGGGCATACATAAGGCGTATACTCTCCAGTAGTATACGGCGTATAGGATTATTACGTATACGGCATATATAAGTTCTGAATGGAAGGCAAACTTTTATTTTCATTTCTTTTAAGTTTAGTTTAGTTTATTTAGGTTTACTTTTAGCTTGCTTGTACTACTGATTCTTCTTGGGTCGTGTTTCAAATAACAGGAACTTACCAATAACAATATGAATCCTACAATTTAGATTCCCTCAATTCAAACAAAACTTTGTTGGTAATTTGAAGTGATCAACTAACTTTGTGAAACTAAAATTTTCATTTTTGCAGTTGTTAATAATTAAAGCACAAACATTCCATTTAGTTAAGCAATTAAAATGAAAAAGTTTGTTTGTGGATGATTGTTCCTTCATCTTTCTCTCCTCCTATACTTCAACTATTCCATTGTTGATTGAGAATTGGTTTCATTTACGGTTGTCAACAAAATCGCCTATGGTTAGACCCCGTGAAGCTCCATAAAGGCTACCCTTGTGATTCTCGACCTACGATCTTAAAATTCAACCATATTGGAAATCCTATCAAGTTCAGTCACGGATTTTGGTTAAACCATGATGCATCTGCTGTCCAAACCATACCCCACCAACAATATGAGTTTTAATAACATTTACACTATTCACCATCATGATACTAACAAGCTCTGATGCCAACTAACGCAAAACACGAAATCGAATTTTGATAAACCCTAATCGAAGGGTTTATAAACGAGGCGCACCTCAATAGAATAAAATCCAAACAAGATATTTACTTTTAAACACGTATATTATTAATAAACTAAGAATAAAATACAAAGAGAATAAGGCTAATATTCAAACGAAAAGTATCTCGAGTAAAAAGTAGCTTAAATAAAATAAAAGTTGTTCATAAAAGTATAAAAAAAAACTTCATAAAATAAATAAAACTTAAAAATCCAAATTTGCTAGCAAAAGGCCCAAATCAGACACCCTTGGGTTTTGAGGGGCGTTGCATCCTAGCCCCAATGCACCAAACACCTCAAATGCGGCACTTATAAGTTTTGTGGGGCTAAGGCCCTAGGGATAAAGCATTTTTTTTTTAACTGCAAGAATATATAAAAAGAAAGGAGCTACTAGCAAGGCGCTAGAAGCCAAAAGGTAAAAACAAGTCTAGAAATACAACTAACATCACAATCTAGACACTTTCCGAGGCTTTTACTTCGAGGGCTATAAAAAGGATGAAAAAACTCTTGCCAATTACGGAAAACCAAGACAAGAGAAAAACCCCCACTCACGGAGGCCGAGCCACCGGTTTTCACTCCGAAATGTTTTTGATACAGCCCCAAACAAGTCCCGAGGAAAGAACCAACAATACAAAGCTTAAAAGAGGAATAAAACAGAACTCCAAAAGAAGCCCAAAAAGACCAGTATCGAAAAGCAAACAAAATCATCTCACATCCAAACTCCCAAGCAGCGAAGGACATTTCAACCAAAAACAGCAATCGAAATTGAAGTTGCATCTATTAGAACACCAAGAATAAGAAAATCGAAAAATCTCATTGAAAAGGAAATCCAAGCGAGGGTGAATATTCCTAAACAAAACCTAATTACGAAACCTCCAAATAACCCACCACATGACATAGCAAACTCCTTCCAAAACATCCTTAAGGCGTTTAATCAAGCGAAGGTTATTGAACCAATCGAGCCAATCACTATACGAGGAAAAGTCTTGAACTTCTAATTCCCACCAGCGAGTAACCTTGAGCATTAACTGACAAGCTAAGTGACAAGAAAAGAGAAGATGTGAAATGGACTCCACGACAGAACAACAAAGAGGACAAAGAATTGAGGAGATATCCATACCACTAAGAGAGAGGTTCAACCTCGTGGGAAGCTTATCAATACAAACTCTCCAAGCAAAGATGTTTATCTTAATGGGAATAGCTTTAATCCATCTGGTAGGGACACCCACCGTAGGCAATAAAGAGTCATCGATAAAGCAACGAGCTGATTTCACAGAAAATTCTCCCGAAGAATCTAACCTCCAAATCCATCTATCACTAATTTGAGGAAGAACAATAGAAGACGTACTTTCAACGAGAAGCTTGAGCTGCTCTTCTTCGATACCACCACGGGGAGGTCTTCTGAAGGAAAAAATAAGAGAGTAATCCCTTAACTTGGTAGCCACACTAGAATGGTTATCCAAATCCAAATTATAAAGCCTCGGGTACAAATCTTTCAAAGGAGAATCAGCGAGCCAAACATCATCCCAAAAAGAAGTTAATTCGCCATTACCGACTTTCTTTTTCACAAAAGACCGAAGATCAATACCCTTATTAGCAAGAGATCTAAACTCACAAATGATATCAATCCAAGGAGATCTTCTAGAAAAACCTCGAGAGCTGTCAAGAGCCCCTTGAGCACCATATATAGCCTTTATGAATCGGGACCAGAAGGACGAGCCATTAGAGATGAAACGCCAAATCCATTTGAAGAGAAGGGAACGGTTAAGAGCAAAGAAACTAGAGACGCCTAACCCTCCATTTTTCTTAGAAGCCAATATTTTCTTCCAGCTAATTAAGGATGAAGCATTAGACTATTCACTGCCTTGTTTAGTCTCTTACACCCCTGTGGCTCCATGTGATCTTCCGCAAGCTTCCCACCTGACCCTTGCCATCATCAATGAACCACTCTACCCTACAGCAATGTCTTTATTGCAAATTGAACTACGAATTATATCAAGTAAAGATCAACACCCTTCCTATTGGGGGTCACCACTTATTGGAAGTCTTTCATAAGCCATTTTTAATGAAAAATAAAGATGTTTACTTAAACAGAAAAAATATTGTTCCATTTTGGGGTGATCGAAGATAAAGGCTTTCAAAACTCTTAACCGGAAAAGCAGTGAATTCCGACTTGCGATAGTGTTGTTTAGGTTGATTTGTGACACAACATTGTTTAAAGCTTTTCAAATTGTCGAAATCCACCTTATGTTGACACATTTCTTAGGACGTAGTAAATAACATGAACTTTGGAGCCAACTTGATATTTAAGAGTTATGATATTGGTTGATGATATGTCGTTGAAGGCTGAAGATTAATTTCATAAGCATCATTTTTGAAGCCATGTTTACGTGAATCATGTTTTATAAGCATCATCTGTGGAGCCATATTTCTATTGTGAATCGTATAAACTGAAAATATTGTCTTCTTAATATGATGATAGATAAGATTGTTTGATTGACCAACACTTGTGTTATACATATTTAAACTTAGCAAACTTATTTAAAATATATGTATATAATAATACGAAAAAGGAGTAAATGGGCCGTTGATGTGGTAAAGATGTAGATACGGGAGATTATATGATAGTGAAACGTGGGGGCCATTCTATGACTTATTAAGTTTCGACCGACGTTATTTCGCAACTCTTTCCTTTACTTACATCTCGTGTTTTTTTGTTTTTATTCCTTTTTTTTTTTTTTAATAAAAATAAAATAATAATAATAAATAGAATGTAGATCCATGTTAACCGAATTAAACAATGACGGGGTCAGTAAATGTCGTAGTCTCTTTCAGTTTTTTTATACTCCTAATACAGGTATTTTAATAGCTTAGGATTAAATAGTAACTAATACACTTTTCCCTCTCCAATTGATAGATCACAGTTTTTAACTTCTTATTTCTATTGTTATTAACTATTCTAGAAATTGTAGTTTATTAGAGTATGATATCTAGGAACTCTGGATGAGCTCAGATACGGGTTACGACTGGAAGTGTACATTCGTTTGATCCGATATAATTTTAACATCGACAAGATGCAAGGTTGAAGGGGTCACACGCCTTCAATTTTGGTGCTCCAAACATATTGCCCAATTTCCTGCTAAAAAACCCCAACCGTGCCCAACAATCATGACCGATGGTTGCTAATCATTTTTAACGTCTTTTAACTGTCAAATTATCCGTTAATAACAAAATGTTTAGGTCTCATTTAAACATCCGAAATCCATAAAACTTCTTTGTTTCGCTTAGTTTGTATTGTCCATAAGTTCATCTCCCAAATGATAACAATAGAGACTTCTTACCATGCATGATGCATTAAAGTGTCGATGACATAGGACAATCCAAATAGATTATCAACATCATAAATGAAACTTGACAAGTTTAAATGAAGAGGGCAAACTGTTACGTATTTATTTTAAAGAGGCCAATTTGCAACTTCATTTAACATTCGTAATAATAATGTTTGATACCGCAAAATGTAAGGGTTAAAAACGTACTAATAGCTAAATTTTTTGAAAGCCTAACGACCCTACTAAGTTTCACCTCTGATCATCAATCAAACCTACGTTACTAGCAAATATAAGCCAATGTTACAAGATATAGTTTGAAAATGTAAATCCTTTTGATCCCTTCAATATAAAAGTTAGAGTTGTTTTATAGTTTTGTTTTTTCTCTTCAATCACGTATTTCAGTAAAATTGAGTATTAAAAATATGTTGTTTCACTTTCTTGAATTAAAAATAAAAAGAGAAAAGTAAAATATGTACGTGCACGGTGCATGGTGGTGTAAGTGTAAGAAAGTTGGGAACATGTTTGGTTGTGTCAGTAAACAGAGACATGGGCTTCATGGTTAACCAGAAAACCCCATTGGAGATCTCTTCTTAGCACTTACATAGTTACATGCATGATTAATATACATATTATATATAGTTTCTTCTTTATCTTTTTGGCAATATACATATTATATATATTAATATGACTTATTTAGCTTAGATCACCATTAGATCAGAAGTTAATTAAATGGCTATATTTTGATGCAATGTGTATGAATCGAAATACAAAGATAATGTAACAGGAAAATCAGTGAATTCAATTATAACTTTCTTACAAAAAGACTTCATGTAAGTTGCAAAACTCTCAAAGTAACAATGATGTAATGTGATGCATTTTAACTCACATTTCTACAAGTGAAAGAATAAATTATGATTTTTGATAGATGACACCTTGTCAAAAGTAGTAGTAACATGGTGAATATAGCAAACACTTGTACCAATTTTGTAATCAATCATTTGATTGTTCAACAACCCTACAACTATCACATGCATCACATTCTTTAAGCCTTTCTTTCACCCTTCAATTTTGGATACTACTTCAGTTTTCCAACACTTCCTTACTCAAACTTTATACACTAAATTAAACTAATCAATTGATATATTTTAGAAACCAAAACCACATCATCTTATCAAGACTACAAAAAATAAAATTTCATTAAAAAATCTAACAAAACCTAACTTACCTTGTACTTATTTGACTCCTACCATTTCTACAAACTACTATAATATCTTTTGTTAGTTATATACCATCACAACTTAATATGATCATATTATCGACATACCAACTTCATATGATCACATATACAAAGTAGGCTAAATCATACTCCCTCCGTCCCATATTAATTGTCCTATTTTGACTTTTGCAGGTTTTTTTTTTTTTTTTTTTTTTTTTTTTTTTTTTTTTTTTTTTTTTTATTTTTATTTTTTTTTTTTTTTTTTTTTTTTTTTTTTTTTTTTTTCAACTTTAACTTTAAATATTTTTGTTTGTTTGTGTTATATAATACTTGATGAAAATTATACTAAAGAAAATATATTTAAAACTCAATTTATTTATATATTTTGCATCAAATATTATATAACGCAAAAATATATATAGTTAATGTCAAAGTTAAAAATGAAATATTTTCAAAAAGTTAAACAGGACAACTAATATGGGACAGAAGGGGTATTCGCTAATGACGTTGTGGATTGGAAACTCTTTAGAAGCATGCACGCTGAGATATATGTGCTTTGATTTGTCATCCCCAAGGAAAGACACACTTCTTGACGATATCAAAACTTTTTTCTTTAATTTTTCTTGGATTAGTTACAGAAATAGAAAGTTCCATTTTATTTGGGGCTAATATGCATTACAGATCCTTTGAATGCTTGTAACACCACGTTGTAACACTCTTAACCACACTTTTCTCTAGCTTCTTGGAGATCAAGTGAGAACTAGTTTTAATGAGAAACGCAAACCATCAAATACTGATGATCCAAGACGACGACATAATTTTAAATACTTTAAACTAATGTTTTAAAACTCGGGTTGACCAGGCCAGTTGAACTGAGAATCGGTTAGGATACTGGGTCAGATGTTAAACAACAAAAACCTTTTGTTCGAGAACCATATTGAACCGACAGTTTTTCACTAACCCGGGTCGACCTGGTTTGATAAACCTGACCGGGTCATGACTTTTGTTCTTTTTTCTTTGATTTTAAACAACAAAAATAGTTTCTTTCCTCTAAAACTAACAAAAATTTGTCATTTCATTTTTGCTAAACTCAAAATTTGTGTTAGGTTAAATTCTATATTTGCATGTACAAACAAATTGTGATTTGCAAAGTTTTAAATTAACTTGAAAAGCTAAATTGGCAATGAACAATGTGGTTAAGTTTGGTAAAACAACAAATTATTGTTAGAAACTAATGTTGGTATTCTATTTTCTTGATTTAAAAACAAATTAATAAAGACTCGATTCTAAAACATCATATTGTGGCCTGTTATAAATTAGAACTAAAAATATGTTATAAAATAAAATTATAAAGTAATTGTTTTTGTGTCTTTTTGATATGAAAATTAAAGACTAAAACCCATAAACATTTCATTTCCATCATTCAATTGAATGTAAAATCAAAACTGGTTAAACCGAAGACTCAATAAATTGATTGTTTCTGTGTCTTTTCTGATATGAAAATTAAACTAAAACCCATAAATATTTCATTTCTATCTGAATGTAAAATGAAAACTGGTTAAACCGAAGACGCAATAAACTGATGAGTCGACTGGGTCAATAAAAACCCGGGTTTGAAGACCTTCCAGTAACACACGTAAACTCCACACTACGTTACATAACATCATAGTCTATTGACAAGGTTTCACAAGTTATCAACAAATATAATATTTGAGAAAGTGGATGCCCAATAGACAAGTGCATCTAATGTAGGACCCTCTTATGTTTTTTTTGGGTCCTATTCCTAAATTTACACTCACTTTTTCTTATGTTCTTGGTATGTCCGCAACCATCTCTCTCTTATAACACACAGACACAAACACACTAACTCTCTCTCTAAAAAAACCTTATAAATACCACCATTCATGCAAGATCTCTCCTAGTACACACTACATCTCATGTTCTTTCTCTCCTTAAACCTCAAACCAATATCTAATCTATATCTTATATAGATTCACACATATCTATATAAATACACACATACAAAGAAGTGTATAGTATATATATACTATATATCCATACACATATGTATAACATGGGAGAACTTGATCACTATCAACAAGCAAAGCCCACGAACAACACAACAACAAGGTTAAAAATCTTTGGTTTCGACGTGCCAGAAGACGAAGAAGAAGTCGAATCAACGAAAACTCCATCAGGGTCATCGGACTCAGGAGGTCGTAAATACGAATGTAATTATTGTTACCGTGAGTTTGCTAACTCACAAGCTTTAGGTGGACATCAAAATGCTCATAAAAAAGAAAGACAACAACTAAAGCGTGCACAAATGCAAGCTAGTCGAAACGCTGCTGTTTCATATATAAGAAACCCTATTATTTCCGCTTTTGCACCACCAGCTCACCTCCTTACGAACACCGGTCCTATGGTTATCCCCTCGTCTGCAGTCGCAAACCCATCATGGGTGTATGTTCCACGCGCCGCTCCGGCCTTCCACGTGTCACATGGATGCGTTTTGCCTTCGGGTGCATCGTCACCGTCTATTGGGAGAGGACCAGGGTCCTTGTCCTATACTGGCAGTGTAGGGGATTCTTCCATGACTAGTGTTGGCCCTCAACCTAATCATAGGGTCCATCATCATGATGATGGACCTTCTTTGAGTAGGTTTTCAAGGGCCGATGGTGGGCCTAGCTTTGATGATTCATATGGGCTTGATTTGCATTTGAGTCTCTAACTGAGCCGTGGCTCGAGCTGTCGTCAGGCTCGAGCCAGGTAAGGTTTTAGTTTAGTATTGGAACGATCACATCTTTTAGTCTTCGTTGTAAACTCGGCTTGGAGAAGCCGTTGTCGAATTTTCACCCGCTCAGATCTTGTAAATTATGATTTATTTATTTGTTTTCTTGAAATTAATCAGTTTAGTTTATTTTTATATCTTAAGGTTTATGTTTATGATCATGAGAACCTATAAAAGTAATATACAAAATATGAAGAAAAAAAATGGGTTTCTTTTAAACTTTTTTTCTAAGTTATTAGTCTATTGGTGAATTTGTACATCTCAAGTACCATAATTTTCATATTGAAGTTATATAAACCAGACAATATATAATAGCGCACATAATCTTTTATATAATAAAACAAAACCCCAAGTGGGGACTTTTCCATTTCAAAAAAACTAAACCATACCTTATTTAGTAATAATATTATTTAGAAAAAAAGATTATTTTCTCTTATTAGATAATATTTTATATTTATCCATAACACAAGTAGAAGATAAATACAAAAAATATAGATAAGATGCAATTAACAATTGGATTAAAATTTTTAAATAATTATCTTTAATAATAAAAAACTATAATTAAACATCATAAATCAAACAAAACAAATATTAAATTATTTGTTTTTTAATAAATAAAAATATATGATTCAAAAAATTTTAAAAAAAACCCGCGCGTGCGCGGGCATTATAACTAGTGTTATATGTTACAATACAAAACTAAAGTTCCAAAATTCAAACTTAAATTGTGGTTGTGAATAACAATTCATAAGAATAATGACATGAAGAGCTATCAACAAGCTTCACTTTGAAGACTTAATTAAGATGTTATGTTATTCATAGTAATTAATTTTCGATGATTCGGTCAGTTTTCACTCTCATTAGTTAAGGAAGTTTACTCTATCAATCGATATCTTCCTAATGTGACGTAAATTTGGGTTGATTTCCCTATCACAACTTGAGTACTTGTTGAACATTGTCGTTATTTATGTCAACTACTTTAGGTGTAAAGTTTCCGCGAAGTGAGATATAATGTAAGAAAGAAGATTAAGTCATATGCGGTTACAACAAAGTCGTATCCTAAATAGTGCCAAAATAATTAATGATATGGTTTTCAAATTATAACTTTCGTGTTTCACATAGCTAGGTTTAATGGTTTCGGTGTTAAAGTGAATAAAAAGTATGAAAGCATAAAAATGTTTGGTGCTTAAAACCTGGACGAAATCACATGTACTAGAAAAAGTACCTTAAGTAGAAATGTGTACAAAACCAGTTGTGCACATGGTCATAACTACTTTTTGGGAACCAGATATCTCATGACTTGTCTTTTGGATATCATTACTTGGTAGCAGATTTATATGCAACTCGCATATTGGTTCTCATGAGTTCCTAGTCGCTTTCGGTGTCGTACTTAGGCAAAATTTGTTAAATTTTAAACAATTTGATATTGTAAAGCTCCAAATATAACCATTAGATCTCAGATACTATCATATCATGTTGATGTTGATATTGATATTAGATCATAAATACTGTAAGTGTCAAAGTTATTATACAAAACTTACATACAAAGTTTGCTAAGTGTCATGTCTTCATTTCAATATAATAAAAGCATCTTATTTTATATACTTCTTATAATGATATGATGGTATTTGTTAGCATCATAAAGATGCGTAAAAAGGGTCAAAGCTAAATCATTAAACTGGATTGGGGTTATATTTGAAATTAAACGGACATATTTAGCCTGATATACAAAATCAAGTATATTTATTTAAACTATTACAAAAAGCATACAATTTCACCTTTCGTTCAAAACAAACAGGAGGATGTTTGTGTACTAAAACTGTGTCCAAACAACATGGACAGTTTTTGCAATTAACTTTGTAAACTAACTTTTGAATGGAAGAAATAATATAGATTGTACTCGAGGTACTCAAAAGTAAGTTTTTAGTGTGTTAACACAATAGAAGTTCATGTGTTTCATTACCATCTCCTAGTATTAGATGATAAATAAGGCCCAAGCCCGGTATGTGGGGTTGGGTCCTTTATGGTTTCATTATGTATTGCCTATATATATCGTATCAATAAAGCGTATCACCCACGGGGTTTACATTATCCAACATGGTATCGAAGCGGGTCTGATCCTCAGACCTAGGTGGCTAAGTTGAGCCGCATCACCCCGTCAAACCCTAGATGCCGCTATTTATCTCTTTTCAAAAAAAATAAAAAAAAAAATAAAAAAAAAAAGGTTTGTTCGCTTGTTAACTCTTCTTGCTGCCGACTGTGTGCCGTGTATTCGTTTTGGTCTTTCAAGAAAACTGTTTGAATTGCTCGAGGGTACTATCTAATGATTGGGTAACAAAAGATAGTGGATCGGTTAGTAGATGCTTACATATGGTCAGCAAGGGAATTCATGGAGCAACAAAAGGGTATTCACCTTTGTTTTGTCACCAGTGGACGGAAAAAAAAAAATTATAGTTGTTTTAAGTTTGTTTGTTAGTCGATTGTTCGTACATTTTGTTACCAGTCGACTACAGTTGACCGTTGGTACCAGTCTCTAAAGTCGACCGTTGGTACGGTTGTTACCAGTCGACTTAGCTGACCGTTGGTACGGTTTTGTTACGAGTCAACTAAAGTTATGTTTTTAGTATGTTGATGTTTTCTTTTCTTTTCTAGTTTACTACTCCAGTCCGAGCTTTCACGATTTCGACGCTCGGACTTCGGGGGAGTATTAGATGATAAATAAGGCTCAAGCCCGATATGTGGGGTTGGGTCCATTAGAGTTTCATTATGTATTTCCTATATATATCGTATCAATAAAGCGTATCACCCACAGGGTTTACATTATCCAACACCTACAACGTGTGGATAAATTATATCAACTACTAAAAAATTGAATATTTTCTTAGGTACAGTTTTAGATAATGTAAATAAACTTATGACATGTAGATATAGGAAGTTATTAGATTAAGATTGTTGTGGTACTTCCAAAGAGAATAAAAATATACAACCCAATAATACATACGGTCATTACCAATCATTATCACTATCAATTCAGCGTCACATTAGTTTTTCAACACCACCAACATCACCACCAACATAGTGTAATCACACAACCAACATTATCACCAAAACATACCACACTTGAACACAGATATACCTCACAAAAACCAGAAGATCACACACACACTGCACACACAAAACGACAACTTCCGCACCTCCCACAACTCGATTGTCGGAACAACCGAGTTCTCCGAGTTGTATACCTAACACGCGTCTTCAAGAGGTAAGGGTAATAAGGAGCATGCATCTTCACGGCCCGAGCACGCGTCTTAAGACGCTTATTACCATTAGTCTAATAACCACAATTATAAAATTAATATACTCTAGAAACTTATAAAATTTGATATGCGAGCAAAATACATGAAAACCTTGGATTCTTCATAGTCATGTCTAGGTCGAAATTGGTTTTTATTTTTTATTTTTATGTACTTCTTGATTATAGATCCATGATAACATCTAATAATATCATATTTTGGTTATCGATCATTATCCTATGTTTGTTGTCTTATTTTATATTATTTTATGTAGATTTAGTACTTAATTGATTCTTATTTTCATGATAGGATATAATGAGATTTGGAACGGAAAGATGCGGACATTGAATTAAATTTGAAGAAATCTTGAATAAATCTGAAATCAAGGCTTCTACGGCGCAGAGAGACATTTGTCTCTACGCCATAGTTAGTGAAGACTTTGAAGAATAATCACTTCGTAGCATACACGCACACTTATCTTTACGGCATAGGAACTTTGTAGATTATTTGAGCATTTATCCAACATAAATTCTATGACGTATACAAGCACTTAGCTCTACGCCGTAGACAATGAAGACTGCAAGAGGATTTTGAAACGTATTGTATACGGCGTAGAGGCTTACTTACCACTACACTTTAGAGAGTTCGAGACAACTATAAATACCGATCAAAAATCGTCCATGATTCATCTATTCTTACAGAAGTCAATTTAAGGTTTCACAAAGGATGAATATCACTACTTTCAAGATGCAATCCAATGGATACCACGAACCATCATCATCATTTAGAATAATTAAGTTTGATTATCAAAACACTATGTTTTCCATTATCATTGATGTTTACATTATTTTTGATTCCCAAACTATGATTTTTGGCAAAACACTTCATGTTCCTAGTTATGAGATTAAGTTTCTGTGAGATCCCTAGTATTGATCAAACAAACACACACAAATATAGAGAGAAAGGTTGGGATGTAGATATGTAAAGAGAAAAAGAAGAGAAACTTGGAACTCGTATATTTCACCTTTTAAGTACACACACTTACACATAATGAACTCACACCTCCAAATGAGAACATTTGAAGGGTTTTATACATGTCATGCCACCTTAGTGGGCTTATGGGCTTGGTATTGTTTAATAGATATGGGCTAGCACTCTTTACATTATATTCTTAACTTAACATAGAGTATTACTAGCTTAGCCCGTATCACAAAGCCCATTACTAATTTAACTAACTATTACAACGTCTAAGACAAATTACAAGGTTCCTAACATATAGAATAGCCATCACTTTAATTACTATTTTTGTAATGCTGACAATCCTCCCTAATGGGTGGCTATTCTTTTAGACACTTCTTTGCTTCTTGAATCTTTCATCTTTAGAGTCTTCTATTGAGCTTTGAACCTTGTTTTGTAATAGATTAGTCTTGTACCTTTGTTCCTTCATGCTTTGTGATTTTTGATAAATCTCTTGATCTTTCTTGCCTTCAATTAACATCTTCAAGCATGTTGTTTTGATGTCCTCTCTAACATGCTCATAATTCTTGTAAAGCTTTGATCTTCATACTAACATTATTTTCATTTCCTTCTTGAGCTTGTTCTTTGACATCTTGATCTTTAACTTTAATGTAAAACTTTATCTTGAACTTTCTTGACTTGATCTCTGAGGATGTTAGTATTGTTGGAATTTTATATTCATGTCATACATATATAAACAATAACATCAAGTAAGCATAGCGGAAGCAATTAGGATCATATAATGTATAATTAACTAACCAAGAATAAATAAACGTACCGTAGTGATTCTAGCCCGAACAAGAATCAAGTAGTGCAATTCTTCAAATCAAGAACCCTAATTAGGGTTTATAGGATTATAAGAATTACCCCTTACCTTTTTGTAATTCAATCCAAGAATCAAACAATAGTGTGTTTGATTCACGTTCTTGTACACACGTACTACTTCAAGTAAAAGTTTATGCAAGTAAAGTAAACACAAGATGTTTTATGAAAAACAAATTGAAAACCCTTTGTAAAAGAGGGTGTTCGATTGAGCTTAAGAACAAGGAGAGAAAAACACAATTTAGGGTTATTGTGTGTGTACAAGAGATGATTAAACAAATAACCCTTGATGTGTTTATATAGGTTGAGATTACTTGGAGCTCAAGGCACAAAGGAGGTGCCCTCCTTTTGGGTTGGCCGATCGGTTCAAGGTCCAAGGGACCTTCCGGAACCTTCTTGACTTCCTATACTTCTCATAGTAAAACTTTCCTTTTATTCGTCTAACGGTCATTAGCCTTTTCCGTTAAATACTAACGATCGTAACTCATTTGTGTTTATTAATAATTCTTCTTAACATTTATAATAATTACTATATATTTACTTTTCATACGTAAAGTGTTGGGAATTCTGCTAAGAGATAATTCTGCTGAAGAATCTGCTGATGGAATCTGCTGAAGCTAACGTTTCTGCTGAAGCTATAGATGGTTTCTGCTGACATAGTGTTTCTGCTGATATTATATTTCTACAGATTTAGTGAATCCGTATCTTTAGTATTTGTTTGTTAGGATATGCATGAGCTATATTAGGTAGTGATATGCATTGATATTTTTATTTATTATGTAATTAGGGTTCCTTGTCTATAAAAGGAAAAGATGGTCATTGTATTATTTACGCATTCACAAACACTTTAGAGAAAAACTTTTATTAGATCCATAGAGGATCATTATTATTAGTGAAAAACCTTGTTGGTAACTTTGATTGTGTTCTTTATTATTATTCCGCTGTGCAATCAATCATTGTTATTATATCCTAGATTGGGCTTGATTTTGGTTCTACAAGTGGTATCAGAGCCCAGGGGCTCTTGAAATCTAGGGTTTATACAAGGTTTTATTGGAAAAAGATCGAGTAAAAATAGAAGAAGCAGAATCGAAAACAATTTCAAGGTACTCGTATTTTTTTTTGGTAGAATCGAAAACAATTTGAAGTGTGCAATCTCGTGATCTCGAGTTCGATCCTAACACACGTCTATTATCTATAAAACTAACAAGTATGAGCATGTGGAGTTGAAAGATTGTTGATGATTAAGATGATGGTATATGTTATTTTTTTCAAGGAGACATTCGTCAGTAAAATAATCGTAGTGGAACAATTCTCTAAGAAAATATCCACAATGATCGATTGGACTAACATGATTATTAGCGACCTTATTTGTGCAGGTACTGATGAATGTCACATTGAAGAAAGACCGTATACTATCATCTAAATTATCAACAATCTTCAAATCCATATGCTCATACTAACATCTTCAGAGATCAAGTCAAGAAATTTTAAGACAAAGTTTTACATCAAAGTTAAAGATCAAGATGTCAAAGAACAAGCTCAATAAGGAAATGAGGATAACGTTAGCATGAAGATCAAAGCTTTACAAGAAGTATGAGCATGTTGGAGAAGACGCCAAGACAAGATACTTGAAGATGTTGATTGAAGGCAAGAAAGATCAAGAGATTTATCAAAGATCACAAAGCATGAAGGAACAAAGGTACAAGACTAATCTATTATGTGTAAGTAGGGCTGAGCAAACGGACCGGATGGACCGGACCGACCGACAAAACCGACCGGACCGGACCGGACCAAACCGGACCGACCACATTCGGTCCGGTCCTCGGTCTAAGCTTTTTGGCTAATTCGGTCCTCGGTCCGGTCGGTCCGGTCCGGTCCGGTCCGGACCGACCAAAAACCCGAAAAAACTTGCCAAATCTTGCCTAATTGGACCGGACCGACCGAAGACCGACCGGACCGAGACCGGACCGACCACATTCGGTCCGGTCTCGGTCTATGGTTTTTCCGGTTCTCGGTCTTCGGTCCGGTCCGGTCTTGGTCGGTCCGGTCCGGTTTTTGGACCGTGATCACCCTTATGTGTAAGTGTGTATGTGCTTAAAAGGTGAAATATATAAGTTCCAAGTTTCTCTTCTCTTTCTCTCTACATATCCATGTCTCAACATCTCTCACTATCTTTGTGTGTGTTTATTTGATCAATGCTAAGGATCCTACAGTTTCATTTGATTCAATACTAGGGATCCAACAGTTGTTGATTTAAACAACAAGGTGGGTATTTAAAAGGAAACTGTGATTCATATGGTGCTGATGGCACATCCGTATTTTACCAACACCCATCATACCCACCTAGTCCATCTTTCATAAAAGAACATTTGTTTAGATTTAAGAAAGATGGAGACATATTTATACATAAGATAGAAGAGCAACTTGCACGTTCTGAAGAACTAAGTAAAGATTTGGTTGCAATGTTGGAACGTATTGAAAAGCAAATGAGCTATGTTAACACCATAGTAAGTGAGAGGAGTATGGTAGAAGAAGTGAAGATGTGGAACTATGTGATGAAGGGAACAAGAAAATGATTAGGAATATAGAGCTCGAGAACTTAGATAGGCTTGAACGGTTATTAACACCTACCGTGCAAGTTTTACCTAAACCAAAACTGGTGGTGCAACCATATTTGCCACCGATTCCATTTCCTAGTTGGTTGAAGGTTGTGAGGAAATAGGAACCAAGCAAGAAGCAATTGAGGAAGATGAAAGCTATAAGTCTACTGGTTGAAAAGGCAAAGCCACAAGCATGTGGAATCCATGACAACACAAAGTGGTAACATCTTTAATTCTTCTTGTATTCCCATTACTAATGATTTCTCTAGTGTTTCTAAACAGGGTAAGGAAAAGAATGCCGAGTCTCATGTTGAAAGCTCACAAGGCATGGAGCAACCTTCGACCTCACAATGTATATGAACCAGTGTTGAAGCGTGAGAGGACTCGAGACGTCGTTGAGGGGTTAATGAATGTATGCTTTAACGAATTATGGTTACGAATAACTTACGCATTTTACGTTATATATTACAAGTTACATGTCATTAATAACATAAGAGACCGTTTAGTTTAAATATCTTTATATTTGCAATGACAATTTGTTTTTCTGATGTCATTAAGAGGCGGTCAATGTTAAAAAAAGATTTTTTTTTTTTTTTTTTTTTTTTTTTAAGAGGCAGTAAGAGGTATGAACCTCTTATTGAACGAGATGGGAAAGGAGTGTCTTAACACCTCTTAATTTTATTTTATTTTTTATTTTTTTTTCATGATTGTTTTTATTTTGGTGTTTTTTGTTCGTTTCTTTCTTTCTTTCTCTTTTTCTCTATGTCTTGTTTCAACTTTTTCTTTCGTATTCAAAAGTGCGTTTAAATAGAATCATTGCATATTTAATGTTAGATAAATAATATAAAGATAATAATAACTATTTGACAATTCTTATTTTGATAATAATAACTATTTGACAGACTTATATATCTCATCTCTAACTTAACTCATCCAGCTAATTATTTTGAAATGTTCAATCTAGACTTCGACACGTTTATTTTTTTCCAAATAAACTCGAGATTGAATTTTTTTTTATATTTAATAAAGTTTATTTTTCATGTGAATGCAATTGTTTTATATTTAATTTGTAAAAACTGATAGTTTAACACATTCAAACATTTTTACAAAAACAAACAGTTTTATTTTAGTATGATCCAGATTTTTAACCATTTATCAGATTAAGATGAGAATCAGATTCTAACTTTTCAACCACAGATTCAGATTCATATGTTCGAATCGGATTCAAAGCTTTTTAAGAAACGAACAGCGCCGTTGTGGATCTGTTTCTATATGCAATTGTTTTCGAAAAGAAAAAAGAAAGGGGAAGAGAATAGTCATTTCAATAGACCAAACAGTCCTTCACAAGCACTTATCATATTCATGTCTTTCTCCAACACCTTAAAACACACATTTTATTGATTTCGACAAGTCCTTGTTTAAGCATTAACGCTACTTGAAAAGTTAGTGACTTATCTCTAAACTTTTATATTTGTTATAACTCAGAAATCAAAATTCTAAAAAAAATTAATCGAGGCGTGAACCTGTTTCGTCTGTCGTTTAATTAACTCTTCTCATAGATTACCAAGTGATATATTTGATACCGAAATATTACCTTGGTTATGAACACATGGCAATCTATCTTAACAAAGTCGAATCAGATTTTACAATAGTGCTTAAAAATATGTACATCGTAGCAGGGACGGAACCAGGGGGTATCCCGGGGGTCCCGGGACACCCATGAATTTTTGTCTCGTAGTGTTAATTTTGTTATAAAACATCTATTTTCTATAAATGCACCCGGTCCTAAAAACTTGTGCATGTAGTCTGGTTTGATTTCTCATAAATGCACCAGGTGACTTTGTCTTCTGGTTCCGTCCCTGCATCGTAGCCCGTCATGTTTCTTTTTAAAAAATGACATTTCTTAAGTGATGATCATCATATACCTATCGACAGAGTTTTCACACATCAATTATTCTATTGTTGTGTTTTCTTTGGCTTTAATACACATAGTACCTAGTGATATGTGAAAAGACCGATCATTTAAAGATACATCGACACACATCTGAACTATATATCAACTATCTAGTCACTTCTCATTATCATAAGATGACATTTGTGGTAAGCCATTGATATCTTATGTATGACAATGTGCGTTAGGTCGCAGTTGATAAGAATGTACGACTTACAACGACTACTAGAAAATTGACAGTTGCTAATTATGAAACTTCAAGTTGTTGAACGATAAGTCGATAACAACAGTAGTACTATAACGAGTCTTTCTTTAGTTTTAATGTCAAGCTTGTACTTACTTTTTCGATCATTTGTGCTCAAACGAAATAACCCCACAAAACAAAGTAAAAATGAACTCAGTTTTGTTTCAACTTGATTAATTATGGGGGTTGACAATGTGAAAGGTTATCCTAAGATCCATTTATGGCTGCCATAAATCAAGTGTTTGATAGATTTTGTCACCTAAAAGATGGATTGCTTTGATCATTTCATATGTAATTTGAAAAACAAATATCTTTCCCTTTGCTTTAGACAAGACTTTTGACTTTTTTTCATGCATGGTAATACTCCACTAATTTCCTTCCTACTCAAGGAATGCGTAACAATCAAGAATAAGGAAGAACTTGATTCCAATTTGCAAAGTTCATAATCATGCTTATTGATCTTTTAGACCATTTTACATTTGATTCTAAAATATGTCGTTTGGTCGTTGTACCACTATATCATATCCGGTTTACCTAAAAACCTGCTTAACTAGTCTTCTTCCAGTCTGACAGAGCATAATTTCAGAAAAAATGACTGATCCTAAAAATGTAGAGTATGATGGTATTATACCATTATCATTTTTGTCTAGAAGTCTTCATTCAGGCAGATACAGATCTTTTCTGCATTTTAGCTATAACAAAAGTACACAAAAGATTTGGTTATTCAGATTAACAAATTGGACGCACAATAGAGAAAATGAAATGCTGTCCTTGTTACTAAAACCCAAGAAAATCTGTTCAAAATGTTTTTATACATATATACATGAGCTACAAATAAACGGTGGTAAGGGATTGCTAAAGACGACAATAAATGCATACTACAGATACAGCTTCAGCATTTGCAAATCAATTTGTGTAGACAACGCATGATGAAAAGTTGACGAAATTGACTAGCTCGCCCAAATAAGCATTGTATCTTTTGTGAAAATAAATAACACTTCAACCATCTTACAATAAATACAATTACTTGTGTTCTTTATAGTTGGTAAACAGTGCAGCTACAACAGAAAATACGACAGACTTGCAAACAAGCAAAAGATCTGATGACAATCAGCTGAGAAAATATTATGTGCTTGGCCCTTTTTAAAATAAAGCACATCAATGCAAAACTAATTTGAATGCTAAACGTCAACACAAGCGCTCATCCATGGTGTTAAAAGGAAATGATAAGAATCAACTTTCAACACCGCAATACATGTTAAATGAGCAAATCCACTTGTGTTTGTATATCAAAATAACATGAAAGGTCGATATTATCCTCTTGCCTCTAAAAGGGTTGCTACAACCGACATGACAAAATGAAGCACATGTATATGTAACTCTTACTACAGGTTTATAGTTAACAGGTATCAGTTAAAAGTGACACAAAAAAGGGGGCTGGGTGAAGCCTTATCAAGATTTCACAGTATCAGCTGACTTGGGAAGTTCTTGCTGCTGACCATCTGGTGGGCCTGACAGTTGACCATTTGTTGACACTGCTGGCTCCACTGGCACACATGGACGCCAAATGGTGTCCTCACCAACATCCATAAGAGCAATGCCTTTGAAAGTCAAATCCTTTCTTATTTGATCACTAAGCGAAAAATCTTTGTTCTTTCTAGCTGACGATCTTTCCTCTATACGTTTCAAAATGTCCTCTTCGGTTAAATTTGCTCTCTTTAGTGCTTTCTCTTTTAGTTGATTCAAAACCTGTGTAACAAAAACACCAAATTTCGATTCGTCAGTGCTTAAAAATAGAAAACAAAGCATAGAGTAGATTTTACAAATGTTTTGCACAAATGACAGAATGGGTCCCTCGCCGTTACTATATTCGAATATGGTCCCTTAAAACGCTATTTGCATTTAAATATGGTTGCTCAAACATGTAATTGATTTCAGTTTGGGTCCCCCTAGTACGTAATGTGTGTCACTTTTGGTCATAAAAGGTACAGGACGATGGACCAAATATGAAAGCAAACAACGTTTCTGACCACACAGTAATTAATACGAGTATCAGCAATAGGGACCAGTTCGGTAAAGAGCAAACCACAGGCACCATTTATGTAATTCAGTCTAAAGTTTAAAAATCTGCAACTAACCTCAGTATAGGTTGAATCGGAAAGCAGTCCCAAGACATCCAGAACTATTTTCACTTCTTTCTCTAAGTCAATAAGAGACTGGACATTCGAAAACTTCTGTGGTTTCTGGAGCTTCTTCTGCAATCAGTAAAAACAATTAATATTAATACACAAACATCATCAGCAAGAAAGTGTAGAGCTGACAACTACAGCCCATTTACTTATAATATATATGATCAATTCGGGTAAGTCAAATCTCTGATGGGTCATATAGGTATATCAGGGGTATTTGGTATCATATAATTTTCGGGCTTATAAGCCCATTTACTTATATATGATCAATTCGGGTAAGTCAAATCTCTGATGGGTCATATAGGTATATCAGGGGTATTTGGTATCATATAATTTTCGGGCTTATAAGCACTTCCCCATGTGCCAATTTAAAATTGTTTATTTTTATCAAATTATAACCAAACACTTCAAAAGTGCTTATTTCATGTAATACATGCAATAAGCCGATAAACAACTAATATGCAGTCCCAAAAAACCACCCCCCCCCCCCCCCACACACACACACACACACTTTTTTTTTTTTTTGAACGGCAGTCCCAAACACCCATAAAAACAATAGATTATAGGAGAATGAGTCAAATGGGTCTAAAAGTGTATATTTGACGCATAAAACCTCCTCTTTTTATTCAAACTTCAAAGAATTGCATTATTATCGAAATTATAGAATTTTAGTAACATACCACTCAGTAACACTAGTCTAATTCCAGGTCAACCTGGCCCGTTTCAACATGCACCAAAAGTTGCACATATAAGCGGATTAGCCCCAAGCCCCCAACCCCTTTTGACCAGCCCGACTTAACAAATTCAGTGAATTGGGATTTAGGTAGTTTGAAATAAAGGATAATTCAGTATTCTAACCTTGAGATTGCTCAAAATTTTGTTGAACAGCCTTAAAGCATCTTGAAGAGAAGCATTCAGGATAGTAGGGGTGTGTAAATCATCAGATAGTCTTTCTTTAAAATGAGCTTTCAGATTTGTGATGCAAGTTTTCGCATCGGCAGTAACAGGAAATTTCTTGGTACTAGCTTCGATTTCTTCTTTAAATTGTGAGATAACACCCGCACAATCTTCAAGAGTCTACCAAAAAAGAGTTCAGGACATCAATACAACTCGTTAGCTAAAAGAAATACCAATTACAAATATAATACTATAATAGCTACAAGCGTTTTCCACCTGATATATGTAAAAGATGGCCTCTGAGGAAATCTCGATCTGGGCGATCGAGTAATTGACAGGGGATCGATAATGTGTTCCCATCAAGAAATGCCTCAAAGCTAATGGATGATACAGCTTCGTAACCTAAAAACAAGAGAATTAGTACTATGTAAGAGATTAAATATTAGGGAAATAATCAAAATGACCAATACTACATATAGGAGTTCTGACAAAATAGTCAAAAAAAGATATATATGTCTATACCAAAAGAGCCATCAGTTCCGCTAAGAAAAGTAAGTTTTTTTTTTTTTTTTATAAAATGTAAGTCTTTTTGCATGGTTTGACTTTCGTGGAGTTGACGTTTTTTGTGCCTTTTTTTAGGAAAAAAAGATCCGCATATATAGTTTAGTCACGAAAAAAACTTCGCAGAATTGATGGTTTTTACTTTTTAGGCATAAACACAAAGATTTTAGCTATTTTATCCATAGGGCCATATACATGTTTTGGCTACTTCTATAATTTACCATAACTTATTAACTGTGTGTAATGAAGTATATACCTCTCGAATAGTAAAGAAGTTACCAATCGATTTTGACATTTTTTCATCATTAGCAGTTACAAAACCATTGTGCATCCAGTAGCTTATTTTACTATCTGGGCAAGCAGCACAGCTCTGAGCAATTTCATTCTCGTGATGTGGAAAGATTAAATCCATCCCCCCACCGTGAATATCAAATTTTTCTGTCAAATAATGAGCACTCATTGCACTGCACTCAATGTGCCACCCGGGTCTCCCTTTGCCCCATGGACTATCCCAACTGATCTCCCCTTCCTT
This sequence comes from Artemisia annua, assembly GCA_014162995.1. Lineage (NCBI taxonomy): Eukaryota > Viridiplantae > Streptophyta > Magnoliopsida > Asterales > Asteraceae > Artemisia > Artemisia annua. The sequence goes on along the minus strand of LBNU01004796.1, from coordinate 215,086 downwards.
AGCAGCCTGAACAAAACAAGCATATTAGACACGGTTTAATAGAAAATTGAGCAAAATAGCCAAAAAAATCTACAAACATCAAATTCCGGCAGACTAAACTTTTTTCCCTACAAAAAGCCAAGCATGAAACAAAAAACGTACATTCTAAAACGCTTATTTTGCAAAAATAAAGTAATTGTGAATTTTTAATGCGGAATTGATGGCTATTTCAGCATACACAACATTAAAAATAGCTATGTCATCTAAACCCAAAAATATTTTGGTTATTTTGATCATTTCCCCAATTTTATAACAATTGTATATCAATAGATATGGCAAATTCGCCCATTTTTGCTTATAAATGGGTCAAATTGGCTTATGTTTGGCCTCAAATGAATCAAACTATTACATTAGCTAGCAAGGATCAAAAGTCACCAAAGTTTATTTAAATAAAGTTACAAAAAAAATCTGTGGGCCAACCCGATCCGCATAAAAATCACTCGTGTTGACTTGAGCCCGTGGTGACCCCTCACCAAGCCTGCTTCTTTTGCCACATATATATTCTAACATAAATATAAAGGAAAACATACCTTCCACAAAGCAAAGTCAGCTGGATGTTTCTTTCTTGGATCAATAGCAACCCGCTCCCCAGATCTATTGTCTTCAAGTTTCCTTCCTGACAGACATCCGTAATTGGGAGATTTTTCAACAGAAAAAAAGACATCGTTGCCAACAACGTAAGCACAACCGTTATCAATTATCTGCACAAAAATCAGTGTAAAAATGTATGCAAGTATGAGTAACACTAGTATCCAAGAAAAATCATGCAAAATATGGCACCTTTGCAATCATATCCCTTATTTGATCCATATGGCCTGAAACAGTTGGTTGTTCAGTTGGAGGCAAGCACTGAAGATCCGTCATATCAATCATGAACTCCTTGCAAAACCGAGCACTCAAAGCTAAAGGGTCCTCCTGATTCTCATTGGCTCTGTTGATTATCTGCATGTGAATAAGTCAATATTAGTATGTCACACTTGCGAGTTGCGAAAGATAAAAACCAATAAAATTACAGCGGGTTCAATGTACATATCATACGAGAATAAAGCAAGTCTACCTGCAACATATTGCATATTAATATCACTTGGTGCGGCATTAGTCTTTTGTTGGGATCATGGGATGATTGATTAAAATATAATGAGTACCGAGAAACAGAATATATACTTTCCTAACTTGATTAAGAGCTATGTTGAGATAGTGAAATTTTGTCTCCCACAAAAGCACTATGCCTATAATTAGATGTTTGAAAGTCCCATTCAATCAAATTTATCAAGTCATACTGCATATTATCACATCCCATGAATTTCCTACTAATTAGTTAGACACAATATTAAATTTTAGAAAATATGATCTTCATAAGATTATGTAAGAAAATAATGAACATAGCAGGACATCTTTAATAGCACTTGGACTTTTTTTGGCTTTCCACATGGCGTCAAAATCACCTCTAGTTACAAATTAAAATCTACGCAAAGCTAAGCCTTACCCCTGGAGTGATCAAACCTAAATATTTAGCACCAATGTCCAATGATTTTGCAAAAGCAGAGCCATTGACAGGAGTTTAGCTTAAACAAAATTATCACTAATTAAACTATCCTTATACCACATAGATATGAAAAAGAGGGTGATTCCCTAATAGACTTAAATCCTGTATCTCATATACCAGTCGAAACATAGATATGATGAAAAATAAGAGCCATAAGAAAAGAGTGATAACGAAACCATACGCTTTAAGCATCATACCTTGTCATCTACGTCCGTGAAGTTCCTGACGTATTTCACTTCGTAGTCCAAATGTTTTAGGAACCTTGAAAGAGATAAAGTTCGAGTTAGTTGGTGGCAGTATACATACAAATGCAATGAACAGTAAGGGTCAGAAATCAAAAATTAACTAAACAAAAAAGATAGTATGGATGGCGGTTAAAGCCACTTCGACATGCATGATCTGTTCCTTTAAGGTTATCTACAAAAAGAATGTTCACTAACACCAAAAAGATTGATACACCAGACCAATGTAGTGAATGCAGTTGCAAAACAATATTCCAAGTTAGCACTGGACCAATGTAGTGCATGCACTTAAAAACCAATCATCAATAACGACAACATGGACAACCAGACAAAGAATCAACCCTAAAAAAACCCTTTTCACCCAAAAACAATAAGGTAAACCCATATTAAATCAGTTATTAAGCTGAGGACCTGATATTACATCAACATTGCTATATTTCACTTAATTGTAATCAGTTTATTAACAATCAAATTCTGGTCAAATTACATACTTCAATCTGGTATCCAATCCCAAAACACAATCTGCTGATTAAATAAGTATACTAGACCTGTATCGAATTACAAAAATATATCAATCAATTCAAATAAATGTCTATCAACATACAGTGGTAACAGCGTAGCAAAAGTACGTAATTCTCTATTAAACAACATTTGAATCCAGCACAATTTCTTACATGCAGGATATGAACAATGTAGTAAATGCAGTTGCTAAACTATAAACAAAGTAAACACCAGACGTATGTAGTGAATGCAGTTGACAACCAATCATCCATAACAACGTCATTTAAACAACTAGAAAAAAAACTGAATCGAAAAAACCCTTTTTACCCAAAAACAACAAGGTTAACACATATATGCTCTTTACCAAACTGTGCAATTACATCAACTTATACCAATAAGTGTCTGCAGGCAACAGCCGTAATAACATGGCACTACATACGTAATCCTATAGTAAACATTGCAAATTCTAACAAAAGTTATAACATACATTGATTTCTTACAGCCAGTTTCTCTACAAACTCCCGTCCAATGTTTTAAATCAGTTAAATACTGAAGAACTCATGACATAAACAAAGCCATTTTTCACTCATTTGCAATCAGATCGTTAAAACTTAAAACATAAATCCTAGTCAAATCGCATACTTCAATCTGGTGTTCAATCCCAAATTCCCAATACACATACTACTTAATCAAATAAGCAGAATAAGATCATTACAATTACATCGATCTATCTAATTATAAAACAATCAGTTCAGGTTCATGATTTTAGGGTCATGGTACTTCGCTAAAATCTTCATTTTTATCATTGTACCTATTATTATCATTTTATCACTCACTAAACTGTTAACAATATCATACTCAACTCCCTATACATTCTTTATATTATTTATACCATATTATGATTAAACAGCTCAAAAATCCACTATCTGATAAACTAAAAACCCGGATTTGGTAGTAAAGTGACCTAAACAAACAAAAAAACAGAGTTGTAAAACTCGGATTACAAAACCAAGTAATCAGCAATTACTCGCTACAAGGTCTATATCCAAGGCGAGTTAAGGCGAATCGACCAAACAAATTACGCTTGGTCAAAATTCGGTCAAAACTCGATCAAACTCAGTCAAAACTCCCTGCCTAGACCGATTACTCGCTGCATGGTCAGTGACCAAGGCAAGTTAAGCCGAATCGTCTAAAAAAACGGTTTGGTCAAAAATTTGGTGAAAGGGCTTAAGTGGTAAACGGGCTTGAGACTATCACTCTAAAATGTGTGAGGTCTCAAGTTCAATTCCTGCTAGGTGCAAACAACCTTAAGTGGCCACGACAACCTCCTGAAAAGGGAGGGCTTCACCTGGTTTGAGTCTGTGTGGCGGTGGGTTCAAACCCCGTGGATTAGTCGGCCAAAAAAGGTCGGAAACCATGGTTTAAAAAAAAAANAAGGTGAAAACTCGGCCAAAACTCCCTGCCTGGACTGATAACTCGCTACACGGTCATTGACGAGGCGAGTTGAGCCAGACCGGCCTCAAAAACCGGTTTGACAAAAATTCGGCCAAAACTCCCCGCCTAGGCCAACTACTCACTACAAAATAATACTCCAATTACAACGACACAAAATAAACTAATCACCCGAGATATCACTAACGCCATAACTATCCATCGAATCACAAAACTTAACTCCAATTACACACAAATTAAAAGTTAATCAATATATCTATAGCACACAACTAACGCAACAAATAACATCTTCGCGCAAATTCCGCAATTCTCTACTAAACATTATAATCAAAAACTAAGAGTTAATAACAGTTATACCTATAGAGAACATCAAAAGCGACGTACGCGCGCGCGTGGCCGATATGACTGTAATCGTATGACGTCACACCACAGACATACATTGACACGTGTCCCGGTTGAATCGGCTTGAACGTCTCCTTCTGTTTAGTCAAGGTGTTGAAGATTACGAAGTCGGTTTCTGGTGATTTCGCCGCCATTGATTGCTGATTGATTGAATAAATTAGGGTTAGGGTTTGGAGATAATGTAGAAAGAAGAAGATGAATGAGTTGTGACAAGTGTTAAATAAATGCTATCTTTAATTACAGCTAGTTATCAAACAATATTAAAAAAAATAATGTTATGATTTTAATCTTTTTCAGCAATAGCAACAGCGCTAGCATCAGTAGCATCATTAGCAACATCAACATCTTTTTTAGGAAAAATAATGGTTAGGTGCCTTTAGTTGGAGAAAAAATTGTTAATTTTCTATCTTTATTTTTGTAAAAATTTGGAAGGGAAACATGTTTAATAGTTGATATTTGTATTTTTTATTTTGAAGAAGGGGATAGAGGGTTGTGCCGTTGTGACTTACAAAGTAAAACAATGAAAACAACTAAAATTTGTTTTGTAATTTTCCTTGTTAAGGTAGGAAATATCGTATTTTGTGTTTTGAAAAACGATAATTTTAACGCGATCTATGTTTTCCTTGTTAAGTTAGGAAATATAGTATAGATAAAACTGTGAAAACAAACAATTTATTAACTACCCCAACAACCACTTTCCACCGATAACTTCCTCTTTACCACCAAAAGAATCAAACCCCCAACTATACATTGCATATATGAATGGAGTTATATTTGGTTTAAGTTTTGGGGACTATGTAGTATCCGCTCCGCATTGCGGGGCACCCTTCTAGTAGTCAAACGTGCATTTTATCCTAAACTAAACGTTAACCACTTCAAGATGTTTATTGAGGTACGTTGGTGTTAATAAAAAAGTAAGTGTATTATCTGTGACAATGAAAAACTAAACTAGCTAAAATACATATAACTAAATGGGGATTGATTTGCACATCATTTTTTTGTTAAACACACCATTTTGTACAACACTGTAATGCACAGAGAGTTCACAATACAACACTGTAATGCACAGAGTGTGGTGCAAGAATAAAAAAAAATTGTGTGCGAATCACCTCCCTAACTAAATTTATCTATGAGCATGTATACAAGTTTGATTTTTCATACTTATTAAATACTTAAATGTGTTTATGAGTGGACTTTTTTAGCTTGTGATTACCTAAACACAACTTGTTCAATCCGTAATTGCCTAATTTTTTGAAGTATTTAGCTTTCGTTTGGTTTTTTAACCCGCAACAAAATAAAAGCTGTTTAATGTCGTTTTCCATCACACCTAATTATCCTAGTGTGCATCTTATCCAAGAAGGTATAAAACAAATTATTTTCATTTATCATTGTAAGCATGATTTAACAAAATTTCAAATTCATATATAACACGTACACACACCATGTTTTTCTACTATGCGACGTTCTCTTAATTATCCAAATTTTTTTACTACTCACTTTTCATCACATACATAAAAGTCATATTTTGTATCGAAAACATAAAAACTCACCTTTGGTATCGAGATCCAACTTGAATACTTTATTTTCTTACTGTTTTTTTGACTGATCGAATGTTTATGGGTATTGAACTATTTTGAAGGATGGTCTTCCTCCATTTAAATAGGAACCTCAACTTGAATCCCAAGTAAAATACCTTGTTTACAAAGTTCGATTATTATATTTAAGGATAGTCTCTTGCAAGTAAATTAACTTGTTCACCAAGTATGATTATTTTAATGTTCGTTAAAATACTTCAAATTACAAGTATGATTATCATCAATAGTTTGTAGCTTGAAATAAGGTAAATTCAATCCATGATTGTTGTTGAACCCCATAATTAGAGGTGGCAAAACGGGCAGGCACGGGCTACGGGCTATGGGCTAAACGGGCACGGGTGTGGGCCAAACGGGCGCGCGTTATATGAATCGCTTTAAAAAAGACCTAAAAAAAAAAAAAAAAAAAAAAANAAAAAATCTCAAACGTAACACCTCATTTATATTTAAGTAACTAAATATACTATATCCATAAGTTTTTCATTAAAAACCATTTAATGTTTTCCAATTGAGAGAAAAACATGTGTCCACTATGCCCATTTAACTTCTAAATGGGTAATATATGCCCATTTCAAAAAAAAGAGGGTCCAAATGCACCCAAATCTTTTAAAAATTTGCACATTTAGCACATTTTTTTGATTTTGGGCACAAATTATCACCTCTACCCATAATATAACTCGATAATGCTTGAAAGTAGTCAAATGATACCAACAATTTTCAAGCATCATATCTATTTAATTTTAGCTTTCAAGTTCATAATTTTATATTTTGACAATCAAACAAATTTATGAATCATACGACGGGCGATGGCTGATGATACGCGGATTCACAGGCTTTTCCAGAGAGTCTTGGTCGTCACTATACTCAACATGTTTACCTGTGTCACTCAACACAAAGCATGCGTTAAAGGGTACACGGGACTTTTCTCCCCGTATTACACTCCAACGCTCAAGTTAGTTAACTGAATAATTTTAGTGAGAAGTATATTTGTGAGAGAGGGAGAGAGTAAGTTACTTGGCCCTTGCTTTCCATTGCTATTTATAGAATGTGAGGAGATCAGATATAATTTTGGAAGATCCAATCATATCGAATATAATCTCTTTCAAATATACTTCCTTTGTATCTTGATCAGATTTTCTATGTCTCCAGTAAGATCCATATTAGATATCTTGATATCTTAAGAGATATCTATAAAATATATGTGCATGTGCCATATTGAAATATGCATATATACACGGCTTATGATAAAGTATGTGACCTATGCCAAGAGTCTATACATGATGGTTTATGTATACGTGTTATGAACATTTATTTGATATCTCATATAAGAGTTGGCATATCTTTAGCAAAATTCACTATATATCTTATAAGGTAAACAAATATTCGGCAAGTGGATATTTGGATATGTATTGCTCATGTATGCGCATTAAGAAATTGTACAAACATGTCTTACTCTTTCATGCATGATGCATCATATGCATATGTGTAAATGGTTGGAACTTGGATAAGGTTAAATCTCAAATGTAGTAGCAGTGTTAGCTAAATCATTGTTTCGTATTATAGGTTACCCCATCAAGCCCCCTTAGTTTATACATATTTTTGTAACATGTATGAACTAACATGATTTTTATTGTCAATAGGTGGCTAGCGATCAATTCATAAGATTGTTGTTCAACCATTTACATGTTAAAATATTTGATCGATTTTTCAGACTAAGTGCCTCAAATAATGCTTGGGTCACACGTCATCTAATAACTTCCTTTTATTATTTGCGCAATGATATTTTGTTGTCTTTAGAGAGACCGTTCCGCTTTGTGCGGTGTTTTCGCGTCTTTAGAGAGGCTATATATGCCAATTTAGTTGGTTATAGCTTTTTATCCCTTTAATGACGGGATGATGTATTGGTCCGGACTTTTTCGCTTCACTATATTAGCTTTAGCTATTTTTAGCTTTTCTCCCATTTATCGTTGAGAGATAACCATTGAAGTGGGCATGCCGCTTTTGCATGATGGAGTTTCACGAGTTTAGAGTGGATATTCTACTTTTCGTGATTATCTTTCGCGTCTTTTTTAAATACTACATATGCGTGATGAGTTTATTCGGCTACTTGTTCAACCCGCAGGATCATATGGCCGTTTTTGTACAAAGTAAAGAATTTCTTTGTTGTTTGTTGGTTAAACTTATCATCATCAATACAATAAGATAATGTTGTGATTAGTAATGACCATTATATCAATCTTAAAATATAGTTTATAATAAAGACATATTAGTCTAACAATTCAAATTAAAGCAATAACAACCGACATTCATACTGTATTATTTTATCGCCATTTGTAGTAACGTACCTGCTTCATTTTAAGTAGGAAGCTTCACTCTTTATTTATAAACATTCCAATTATTTTATGTTTCACTTTGAAACTCATGTTTGGTTTTTGGTCGATAAATCATTCCGTGTAACAGAGTCGATTTGCATTATTAACTTCGTCGGCTCTTATACAACCATTCACATGTATGCATAGGTCTTCAATTGACATAGGTGGTCGGCAATTAAGTCTTTATATGGCCTACCTGGACGAAGTCCACTGATAAAGGCTCCAATCATCATGGCATCAGATCTGTCTGTCATGTGCAATATTTCTTTTCCGAACCTAGCCAAGTAGTCTTTTAGAGATTCTTCAGATTTCATACCAGAATCGGGCGGCCCCGCTTAAGGTAATATGAAAGAAACGACATCAGGCCGGTTCTGGTAACTTATGCACGTCCATAGTTCCCATGAACACTGTGAGGTGATCACCCTGGTCTGACATATTGTCGTACGTCTTTAGGTTTGTCGGCACCTTGAGTCCATCTGATATATCATAATCTCTGATTCGTGCTGTGAAAGGTGATGTAACCAAGTTGCGTACATTCTTCTGTGTTTCTGTGAACGTGAATGGCTCATTATAAAAATCGGCATTGGTTACATGTCTTTTCTTCAGAAATCCGTTAGGGTCTTCAAGTGTGGACCGATTCTTTTTACTAGGTTTGGCTTGTAAAGTGGTTTCTTTTGGTGTTGGTCGAACCACATCTTTAGGTGAACCTTCCGAATCTGACCGCCATGGTTCTATGACAGGAGGGTCATCGTTGTTGTAGACTGATGTGGAATTCACCTATTTTCTTTTTGAGGAGAATGTTGAATACATGGCATTGATTTGCTCAAAATTTTGCACAACAAATTGCATCACTGGGTCTCCAAACGTGTCTTCCGGGGTTTGGTCAGACGTATGATTTTCGGTGGTGGGCCCAGAGATATTTACGCCTACCGGTAGCTCCTTAGGATCGAGTCCGACAGGTTCTGCTTCAAAAGTCTTTGCTGGTACGATGGGTGGAGTTTCTCCCGCCATGGGCTTCTAGCTTAAGAATCGAGTGGATAAAATGTCGGGTCCCACGGATGACGCCAATTGATACTACGCGGATTCACAGGCTTTTCCAAAGGGTCTTGGTCGTCACTATACTCAACCTGTTTACCTGTATCACTCAACACAAAGCATGCGTTAGAGGGTACACGGGACTTTTCTCCCCGTATTACACTCCGACGCTCAAGTTAGTTAACGGAATAATTTTAGTGAGAAGTATATTTGTGAAAGAGGGAGAGAGTAAGTTACTTGACCCTTGCTTTCCATTGCTATTTATAGAATGCGAGGAGATCAGATATAATTTTGGAAGATCCAATTATATCGCATATAATCTCTTTTAAATATACTTCCTTTGTATCTTGATCAGATTTTCTATATCTTCAGTGAGATTCATATTAGATATCTTGATATCTTAAGAGATATCTATAAAATATATGTGCATGTGCCATATTGAAATATGCATATATACACGGCTTATGATACATGTATGTGCTATGTCAAGAGTCTATACATGATGGTTTATGTATACGTGTTATGAACATTTATTTGATATCTCATATACGATTTGCCATATCTTTAGCAAGATTAACTGTATATCTTATAAGGTAAACAAATATTCGGCAAGTGGATATTTGGATATGTGTTGCTCATGTATGCGCATTAAGAAATTGTACAATATGTCTTACTCTTTCATGCATGATGCATCATATGCATATGTGTAAATGGTTGGATAAGGTTAAATCTCAAATGTAGTACTTTAGCTAAATAATAGTTTCATATTATAGGTTACCCCATCAATGGCCATGGATGATTTGAACAACATTATAATGGTTTACAAAAAGGCTAATGGCCTCTAAATGTAACATAGTTGTCATCATTTCCTTATATATGAATCGAACAGTTTTCTTTTACTATTATACGTACTAATTTGATTTTTTGGGCATTTTTGTCTATTTTATAACCATTTTGCCTCTCATTCTCATCCTCTTTCATTTTATGAAAATGAGGGGTAAAATGGTCATAAAATACATAAAATAACCAAGTTTAGTACACAGAATAGCAAAAAAAATTGTTTGATACATAAAAAAAGAATAAGTGACAACTGTGATACATTTTAGTGCCGTTAGCCCTTTACAAAACTAATCGACTTTTATAAGAAGGGGAAGCTTCATCAATAAACAAGTATAATGGTTCAAAATCTCAAATTGTTGTTTAGCTTTGATTGCATACTTGATCTATTTCTTGGCTTGCGGTTAACTCAAATGTCCTCACACATCATCTTAAAATGTACCAAATGTATTTTTTTAGATTACGTTTAAGAGTGCACTGTATTTAAATTCTTGAACGAAGATATATACTTAAAATTAATCAATATTTCACATACATTCTTTTTACATATCAATACATTGTGTACTTAAAACCGGATCTAAACTGACAACGAGTATGCCTGCCACACCCGTAAGATATCGAAACGGAATGATAATCGAAGTATGATTTCATAACGCAAAATACAAGATATAAGATACAGTAACAGAGAAGTCACTAAATGAAATTTCACGCAATCAAAAGTCATAAGTCTTACAAATCCCACATAGATCGATTAGGCTCGCGAGTGTAAACGATCCATAAAAATATATACGTATATATATTCTATACAAACCATGTATAAAAGAGCTTAAAAAATAAATAAGCTAGAACCTAGTGTTATTAACGAGCTTTCGAGCTTTATTTCATTCAACATATTATATAAGTTACTCGAGCCTGAGCCGAGCTCGAGCTCAAGATATGAGGCTCGAAACGAGCTCAAGCTCGAGCTCGAGCTTTATATATATAAACGAGCCGAGCTCGAGCTCTGGCAGGCTCAGGCTCGGCTCGGCTTGTTTCCGACCCTAGGCAAAAGTGGTGTCACCTTCAGCACTTTTTGCCCATGACACTACTTTTGGCCATGACCCCAAAACACCACTCATTGTACAAAAGTGATGACATAAGTCCACATATACCCACTAAAACACAACAAAGAAAAAGAAAAAAAAAATTATGGCGTGAGCTGGTGGCCGACCGACCAGCCCACACCCGATGTGGTCGACCGGCCCAAGCCAAAACGTGATCGTACCCGGAGCTCTAAGGGTAGTGGCAACCACAGCGGTTTGCCCAGCGGTTTGGCCATAACCGCCGGTGAACACCGCCGCCACCCCAGCGGTTAGCCCCGGCAGTTTGGTCCAGCGGCATCTTTCACCTCTGCGGTTTGAATATGAACGTCGCAAAAATTCGACCGTTTGTACCTTCTTTTGAACGTTGGGCACTAGAAACAAAAACAAAAAAAAAAAAAAAAAAAAAAAAAAAAAAAAAGAAAAAAAAAATCCTTTATAAATGTATGAAACCTGTTCAGCCATTGTTGTTGATCAAGAAGCTGCCATTGTTGATGAAGGAGGCTGTGAGATGAATGACAACACAAATGAAAACCCTATTTTAGCTAGTATGTTTTTTTTATCAAGTTTTGTTGGGCCGAATGGGCCTTATTTCAGGCCTCATGTTTACTACATGAGAAAAATGGTTTTGACGTGAATATGGGTGAGTGGATATGATCTATACTACTATATAATGTATTTGGGACTATTTTATAATTAGAAAGGCTTAAAAATTCAGACTCAAACTTGCTAATTATAGAATAGTCCCAAATTCTATTATAATGCATAGATAACTAACCCTAACTCCAAGCCTAACTCCTAACCAAAATTTAAGATAAGGAGCTCCATTCATGAGGTGACATGTATCACTTCTCAACTAACTCCAAACCTAACTCCTAACAAAAAAAAATTAATAAAAGAAGCTCCAATCATGAGGTGACATGTGTCGCTTTTCAACTTAAAGTTCACCTTTATTTTCAAATTGAAATATCTTTTTATATTTTTACTTTTTTTTAATGATCTAATTTCACCATATTTTCTAAAATTTTGTGCTCTTTAATTCAACATCCATTTTGATATATTTTTATGAGTTTTTAGTTTTTAAATTTTTAGTGGGTTTATTTTATTTTGATTCAAAATTTTACAACTTTAACTTTTATTTCAATTAATACAATCTTGATTCGTTAAAGGGTACCCGCCGCCGCATTGCGCGGGTACCGTTCTAGTACACTTAAATATATGTATGGCATGAGACCATGTTTACTACATGAGTAAAACTGCCGACATATATTTTGGCTCATGATGCATATGTAGCTATAGGGAAGACTTCTTTTATGAAAATAAAAAGTAAAAAAATAAAATTAGTTGGTGGGTTGGGAGGAATGAAAAAAGTATGGTTGCCACTAAAAAAAGGTTGGGAGGTATGAAAAAGTATAAATGAGGTGGAATGATATTATTGGTGTGTTGGGAGGTATGAGAATTTTTGGGAGGCATGATTGCCACCGCCCTAAAGTCTTATTCAAACACTTAACTGAACTTGACTCAATAAGCTAACCTTTTATATAAGCTGAAACAAACAGCCGTTTAGAAAGTCGATGGAATTAAATACAAAAGTTTAAATCCCAATGACAATAAACCAAACACGACATGGTACCAAATCTTTTGTTACAACGTATTAAATAAAAGGTTGTCCCTGAAACAAAGATCAAAACCTTTTCATTTCCCACATATTTCACACCTACATTTTCAAATACTAAAAAATTTGTGTACTACTGTATAAGCTAAGCAAAGCCCTAAACCCACCACTACACCTACCACGCCGCTGTGAAAAAAAAAAAAAAAAAAAATGAGAGTACCAGTAAGAGCTGGAAAACGGGGTGAGGTGACACGTGGCGGAGGAGGGAGGGGACGTGGCGGTGGAAGAAGAAGAGGTAAAAAGAGGAGTAGTGAGTTGTTGCTAAAACCCTATAGACATGAAGGTGTTTTTAAGGCTAAAAAGGAGAATGGAGAAAAAGCTTATTGTACCCAAAATTTGGTTCCTGGTGATTCTGCATACAGTGAAAGACTGTTTAATGCTCAGGTATAAACATTTTTTTTTTTTTTTTTTTTTTTTTTTGGATATGTTGTTTGTAAATGATGTGCCCATAGCCTTGTATGCTTTGTGTCTGTCACACTAAAATGTGTTAGGTCTCGAGTTAAATTCTTGTTAGGTGCAAACAACCGTATAGTGACTCCTGAAAAAGGAGGGCTTTACTGGCGGTGGGTTTAAACCCCGTGGGTTAGTCGGGCCAAAAGGTCGGAAACCATGGTTACCAACAAAAAAAATTTGGTAATTTAGTTTGTTTATAATTGTGGTGTAAAGACGATTTTTAAATTTGTTTTGTATAAAATTGATTTTAAACATGGATGTGTTAAAAATGGGGATTGTTTAAAACGATTTTTTATTTCTTTTATTGTTCTCGTTTTGATGCAATGGGTGTTTGTTTTGAACTTATTTAGCCGGCTTATGGGCTTTTTAAACTTTTGGTGGCTCATAAGCTCAATTATTTTTTGGCTTACGAGCTTATCAACTTGAGCTTATGAACTTCAGTAAGCTATAAGCTCACGTTGATAAGCTCAAAAACCAAAAATTTCATGCTTATTTGCTTTTCAAAAGTTCAATAAGCCCATACGCTGGTCAAATAAGCTTAAACAAACACCCCTTAATCTAACTTTAGAGATTTAAAGCCGGAAAGTAAATATACGAAATGTGTTCCTACTTAAAGTTTCTTGATGAAAGGAGACCCATACCACAATGCTAATACACTGTTTTGCCATAACAATATCTAAATTGTTTGCCAAACCCAGCCCGATAATTTAAGTGCAGTTTCAGTTAACTATACTAGTATACTTTGAGATTTTTGCGAAGGAACTAAAGTCCTTTTCAGTCGGCTGCAATAGACACAATTTAACTGAGTAAATTACAACCTCCTGGTTGAATGGATTCACATAAAAAATCATGAATTCAAAGTTGAAAGTGCAATCATTAAATGACAACTTGAGGATTGTCTTGGACACAATAGGAAAACCACCTTTGGAAAATATTTTTAGTAGGAACTGAAACCTGAGCGGCAACACTAAATTCTGGCAATAGATTTCTATTGTTATATGTCATATGTCACTATGATCAGTTCATCCAATGTTTACCCGTTTAATATATTTTTCTTACCTGGACACAGTGTCGAATGGTGTATATGTAGTTGTGTACTCCCTAGTGACAAAGCTGAAAACTCAAAAACACACTCTTGAACAGTCTATTTGTCATCCAAAAGACCATAATCATATTTGTTCATGATCCGATTGATATTTGCAATCGACACGACCCTGACTTCTTCCCGAACATTCGATAACATAGGACTCGTGTCCCCACTCACATGACCGACTCTAAATGAGATAAATTAAGATAAAGATGGCATCTTGTGTTTTGACTGGCATACATATGTAGATACAGAATGTATGTATGCCATTCAACAACGAGAACCATAAACTCTAGTTTCAAAAGTTACCAAATCAACCACAATCAAATCAAACTTTGTAACAAACCAAACACATTTCCAGTATTTTAGATCACATATACGTATGGAATTAACGGAATTAACGTATATGGTGATTGTTGTGCTCATGGTCTTGTTCCCTAGCAGGGAAGAGATAAAATAGCAATTTACTAGGTTCATACACAATATATTTTACTTCATTTGTGTTATTTATGTTTATACATCAGTAACTTTATAATTAATTGTATTGTTGTATACTCGCTGGTTAGAGTATTAAACTTTATGTCAACGTTAGCTTTGTGTGAAAGATCTCCTTTTGTTGCATTTTGCAGTATGTTTTTCTTTATATATACATGCTCATTTAAAAAAGTTAGAATTTTTTTGATCAGAATGAAGATGGCGTGGAAGTGGAATACAGAGTATGGAACCCCTATAGATCACTATTGGCGGCTGTTCTTTGCGTCAAAGTGGACGATATATGGATGGTAAATTCACATTACATCCATTGTCTTTGATTACTTTTTTAATGTTACATTCTTATTATATTTTAATTTTTTTCGTTTTAGGCACCTGGTTCTAAGGTCTTATACTTGGGTGCGGCCTCTGGAATTACAGTCTCTCACGTGTCTGATCTTGTTGGCCCGGTAAGCAGCTTCCCGTAACTCTACAAGCTATTTTTTATGATCATGACAAACCATTAATTATTTATTTATATTTCATCTTGCTAGACTGGAGTTGTTTTTGCGGTTGAGTCTTCTCGCAGAAGTTATGCAGATTTGTTTGTCATGTCTAAAAAAAGAACAAATCTTATTCCTATTTTGGGGGATGCTAGAAATCCAGCCAAGTATGAGACGAAGCTTGATGACAAGTATAAGAAGATGCTTGATGAAAAGGTCGACGTCATATATTGTGATGTTACTCAACCTGACCAGGTTTGCTCTACAGTTACATCTTTTAAATTTATGACCCAAATTTGTTTTACTGTTTTTCCCTGCCATTTTTTATTAGTTATACATTTTTTCTTTTTGGAAACTTATTACTTAATAAATCTTCTTTTGTAGTTTTATAATCATTATAAACTTCAGTTGTCACATGACTGCATGAGTCCTTGTTTATCTGTGTTTTCCTTTCAATATGGATTGTTCTTTCTTTCGGACATCTTGGATGAGCTTACCCGGATTCCTTTTTAGGATATCTTCGATGATATAAACGAGTATCCTGTGCATTAACGACTTTTTTCGTTTTTAAATTTTTTGTTTTTGTTGTATACCGTAAAGGTTACCGATATATTATGTTTGTAAGAAAATTTATATTCATTAAGTAAGTTGAGTCGCGGGATTGGGTATGTTGTTGTTGTTGTTGTTGTTGTAAGTAAGTTGAGTATGACCATCAAGTCAAGTGCTTGATGAGCCTCAAAATTCCTTTCAAGAATAAACCACTAATGGTGTTGCAAAAATTGAGTTTTTTATGTTATGGTTAACGTTTTTATAAGTAAAGGGTGATGCAAAAATTGAGTTTCTGATGCTATAATGTACATTTTTATATGTAAAGGTAGCTGCTTGTTTACTTTTGGTGGTAAGTTTATGATATGGGTAGCAAGTTTTTTTACTCTGATTATCCACCTGTTATATGATCTGTTATGGTGTAACCTTTATGCAGGTAGAAATACTGGTCAGCAATGCATCCAGATTCTTGAAAGTTGGTGGCCACTTTCTCATGCTCACCAAGGTTTGTTAATATTATGTTAATCCTTTCTTGATCTTATTTCAGTTTTGTGATATTAAATAAATGTATACTTAAAATCCACAGGCTGTTTGCATTGACCCGAGGGCAACTGTTTGCATTGACCCATGGACAAGTATTCCTCTTGATGTAGTGTTTTCTTCAGAGGCAATGAAGCTTCAGGCAAAGCGTTTGAAACCTATTGAGCAGGTGACTCTTGAGCCTTTTGTTGAAGGCCATGCTTGTCTTATTGGAGCATATCTCGGTCCAAAGATTCAAAATCAAGCATAGATGTATTTAAATAGATTTGCTCGTTATTAGTCTAAAAGATTACCAATCTCAACTTTTTAGATAAATGAATGTGATTTTGCTAGCAAGTAACTGCCTGGATGTATTTAAATTGGCAATTATGTGCAAAGCACTCCCAAAATTTTGATTAGAAGTTTTAATTTTTGCATGCAGTTAGAGTTATGATGTATTAACGAAGTGGATCAGTACTTGCATGTAATTTTACATCTTACATGTTCTATGTTTAGTTTACTGTGTTACACTGTTATTTCTATTCAGAAATGTTATGATTTTGATTCTATACTGGAAATTCCAAAGGCAGCCCTAGAAAGGCTTAAAAAGCTAATTAATTTGACCAAAAGAAGGGCAACTATAAAAGGAGAAGGATTTAAAAAAATTAAAGAGAGAAATGTTCATACGAAAATGATATCTCTTTGAGAGAATGTTTTAATCTTTTATATAATAAAAGAATTACATCATTTCGGAGTGTTTTTGCAAAACCCTTCTTATTAAAAAAAAATTAGACCAATAGGAGAGCTCGATTTTGCCACGTAGGCGAAATCAAGCAATATGATTGGTCAAAAGAAAGTCAAAATTGAATTGATTTTGGTCAAACTTAATAAATTTGGTGGAGAAATTTGGTTGAGAAAAAAAATGCATAAAAATATGGGTGTCAAATTTATGAAAACAAAAACTTTAAAAAAGATGAAGTAATTAATAAAACTTTAGTGGTTGAATTTTAAATAAATTACGTAGAGCTAAGTGTAACATTACAATTTTTCATATTTTTTAATAACTTTAGAAAAAACACAAATAACCCCTTACACTTTATACCCCTTCTACTTTATAATATTAACTTTGTTTAAAATTACATGAGTATTATTATTAGTTTTTAGACTTTCATCCATTAAAATTACAAAATTTGGTAAATATGCGAATTTGTTTTAAAAAGCAACATATGGGTTAAATAGTCATTGTTTAATTTAGAATGTGTTTTCTTTAAATTATATAAAAAAAAATGCACACATCACAATCCTTATTTGATAACAATCACCTCCTAAATAAATAAATAAATAAAAAAATCTATGTAGGTGATAACCTAACTTTATTAAAAAATAAAAAATAAAAATAAATAAAAACACTATGTAGGTGATAACCTAACTTATTTGATAATAATCACCTTCTCGATAGAATCTGAAAGAGAACTCAACAAAACTTTGGCTTATGCCTTATCTAGCTGATAGTTTTTAATAACTTTTTTTATGGTTTAACTTTTTTTTTTATACACACCAACTTTTAGTAACTTTTTTTTTTATGTTTTATTGAAAACTTCTACACTTAATGTTTGTGTTTTTACTATAAACAAACTAAGCTATGATAGAATTAGTGGTGAGTTCAGGGTTTTTTTTTTACTAAGCTTCTCAAAAAAACTTATAGCTTACACTAAAGTGTATAACATGTAAATGGTTTTTGCAGTTTTATGATCTTATCACGCACACTAAAGTGTAATGCAATTTGTTGTGTGCGTTTTTAGAGGAGGATTAAGTATCAACACATGATTATCATGGAAGGAAGTTCTACGCCTGCTCAAGATATGAATGTATAATTAAGTTGAGTTGCTGATTTAGATAATACATGAATGTATTTTAATGTACCAAAGATTATTTTAGTGCCTATATTGGGAATTTTATGGTAGGAATTCTTAGCAGGTGTCTTTGAATGAGTTAGTGAAACTTAGCAGGTGTTTGCTGTCATTGATAACACTATGGGTGTCAACCAACGGTTTAAAATATGGGTGTCTTTTACCTTGATGATATAGGCCAATTGTAAAGAAAGTTGCACTAAAGTGAAAGGTCGGTATAGATTCAAACATTCCTAAAAGACTTGCGAATGCACTCTTTGTCATTTTTTCATGCACTTATAATTTACTTATACAAGTAATTATAATTTCCTTATATAGTTCGGTCTCAGAGAAAAATTATTTTTATACATTATACATAAACGTAAGATTAAATTTGAGTTATACCAATTACATCTTTTTTTGTTTCTCTTTATGTAATAAAGAAGCTATAGTGTAAGCATCTATGTTAATTTGGTAATTTTATGATCAAACATAAGAAGTAAATAGCACAAACTTATGAAAATGCAAAACATTCTCCTAAAATAATAGGTAGATTATAACATATATACATATGATTTTTTATTTTTAGTCCAACAAGTAAAACCAATTGAAACATGTTAAGTGATTCATTTCTTAATCGATAATAATACATAATCAAAACAAAATTTTAAAAACCCTGTGCGTGCACAGGTATTATAACTAGTAGATATATATATTAAAAACTTTTTTATTCTTTTATTGCTTAATTACGAGGAGAGGTGATTTACGTACCAAAAGTTTCCGCACACAAGAGATCAATTATAGTTGATCATTTTTTATATTACCTAATAAACTCACTTTTATCCTATTTTTTAAAAAATTAATATTTTTTAAACCGTTAATCGTTAAGCAAAAAAAAAAATTACACAATCACGACGAACATTTAATTATTCTCCTAAAGACTGACACTTTGATATACTTTCGAAGAACTTTGGTTTGTCACTTTTTTCACGTATTTTTTTTAATTATTATTATTTTATTTATTTTATTTTATTTTATTTTATTTTTTTTTTTTTTTTGTCGTTGTTGAAACTTTTTGAGTTTTCAGATAAAAATGAAAACAATTTTTTCCACAAAATTCTAAAATTAATCGATTTTTTATATAAAAAGCTGAAGAGGAGAGATCTTTTACATACCAAAAGTATTTAACATATCAAAAGACAAATATAAGCCACTCACAAAATTAATTAACTTTAAACTAAAAATAATTACACCCACTATTTTTTTTATAATTTAAATACTTCATGAACCGTTAATCGTTAGACAGAACAAATTATACTATCACAATGAACATTTAAGTATCTGTCAACAGACAGGCACGGTACTTTAGACAAAACTTTGTTTGTCGTTTTTTTCACGTTTTTTTTATATTGAAATTCGCATGACATATCACATGTGATTTAACACTGATATCGAAGTTCGAACACTTAAACATATGTACTAAAACTGACATAAGTATTTGTCTATAAATCAAAGACTTTTCCCCTTTTTTGCAATGAAAAACACATATTCATGGCTTTCCAACCATATCACACACTGTATTTGATTTATAGATTTTATCATTTTATTCGTGGAACTTCTATAATCACATTTGAAAAATCATGTTTATTAAAAATGATATATTGTTGAGATCACGTGTGGTTAAAATCACTTGTGATTTTATATGTTTTATTCAAATTTGACGAATTAACTATACTAATCTACAATTCAAAATATAATGTGTGCAATATGGTCAGAAAGCTATGCACGTCTAATTTTCAAGAAAAAAATGGTGAAAATTTCAAAATATTGTAGAAAAAGTTATGTTCATTTTATTACATGTTTAGATATTCAAACATTAAAATTAGTGTTTAGTGTACATGTGATTTCTCATATAAATTTCAACGACGAAAAAAGAAGAATAAGAAAAGGATGAGAAAACGTGAAAAAAAGTTAAAAAAAAAATAAAAAATAAATAAAAAATTGGCTAAAGTATATCAAAAGGTCCATCTATAGAAAGATAATTAGATGTTTGTCGCGATGGTGTATTTTTTCACTTAACAAATAACAATTTATGAGATATTAATCTTTAAAAATTAAAATGAAAGCAAGTTTGCTATCTAATTTAAAAATAGTAGCTATTTGGTAGGTTAAATCAAAGGTAAAAAGATCCATTGTTATTATTATTTTATTATTGCATAATAAAATAGGTAGATAAAATTCAACTTAAAGGTCATTTTCTGATTAATGTATCACACTTTTTTATTTGCATAAAAAGATATTGAGCTTATCTTTTTAGCTAATTTGAGTATTTTGTTAAATATCTAACGACCAACCGTTAAGCTTTACATTTCAAATCCACCGTTGCTGCAACCACCACCAACCCTGCCCACCACCATCACTACCAAGCACAGTCTCTATTACTAACCCCACCCACTACCATGGCAAACCACCAATCCACAATCACCAACCCATTCACCACCACCAACCACGGATGACGGTGTTGGTTGGGTATGGTGATGATGGCACCAATGGGCTAGGTTGGTATTGATGACTGTGTCGATTAGGGAAGACTCCAGATGATTGTTAAAACTTAACAAATGATTGTTAAATATTTAACGAAAACCTAAATTGGCTAAAAGAATAAGTTGTATACCTAGAAAAAAATAGATATTTTTTATACCATACCATTTGGCCTAAAAACTAAGGGGTTGATTTGCACACCAAAATTTTTTATACTTACACCATTTTGTAGAAGTTGTATAGCACATGGTACAACACTGTAATGCACAGAGTGTGCAAATCATCCCCAAAAAACTAAAGTCTCAAGTCTCAAACCATAAAACTTGAAATTGGGGAAAGATCACAAAGAAACCCCAACATTAATACTCTCAACCTACCATCACCACCACCACCACCACCACCAACAACAACAACAGAAATCAAAGATGAGCATGATCTTCAAGAAACACGACCCATCAACCGGTTTGTTAAGTGGACCTTTGGATGAGGAACAGTTAGCAAAAGATCTGTGGAAAGAAATTTGTGAGAGAAAAGGGTTGCCATTGAACACTCCTTATGTTTTCAAAAATGATGAGGAAATTTTTCAAGCAATGCACAAGAGTGAAGCCACCTGCGATTATTTAATGAGAAAAATTCGTGCTGACAAAAAGAAACAGAAACCACAACAAGAAGAAGAAAAAGAAGAGGAGGAGAAGAAGAAGAAACCTGTACTTGCAAGATGCAGCAGCAGCGAGGCGGCTACAGACGGCGAGAAGAAGAGGAAACATCAGGACAAAGATGAAGGCGCAACCTCAAGCAAGAAAAAGGACAAGAAAAAGAAGAACAAGAATCACTAGATTTTTAAAATGTTGTTTGAATACTGATTGATGTACCAAGTCTGTTAGATTAAGATTCTGTCTTTCTTATGTTTTTGTTGTTTATCATCACTTCGCTCAGACGGATTGGGTGTCGTTGTTGTTGTTTATCTTCGCAGTATCAAATTTTCATAGCTGTGGCTGCTGCATTTCTCGATATGTCTGAACTTACAACTTTCAAAATTATCTAGTACTAGGAAAGTGATTTTTCCAAAGATAAGATGTCTGTAAGGATTGCTGTTTTTCATCAGACTATATATGTTATTTTTCAGAGTTACGGCTTCAATAAAGCTTAACATATAATTTGCAAAATGATACTAAGAACTCAGTCCCAAGGATAAGTCACAACCAGCGGTGACAATATGCATCTTTGTGTAACCGTCAACCCTTTTCGGCGGTCCTCTTTTTGATAACTTTTTATTTCAACAGTTAGATGTAACCCATAACCAAATTAACTCATTCATAAGTAAATCAATTGAATTTGCCACCTCTATTTTGCACAATGCACAAACTATTGGTCAAAATAGATAAGTAATGTAATTTCCTTATATTGACTGTGTTTTTGGTTTCAATCATGTAAATATGAATGTATTGAAGGTGATTAGGTAAGATGCAGAAAATATGTGGCACCAAACTGTTGCCACTATTTTACAGGTTTGTTTTCTAAGGAACGATGAAGGAAACCAGGAAATGGAGATATCCAGAGAGTCTGTCGCTATGAAATTGCTTGAGAACATGGGTATAAAGGACAAGGTATCGTTGCTCCAACTGAAAGGAAAAGTGCGTCCCAAGAATTTGGGGTTGCGGTTTAAAGACTACAAAGAAAATGCTAATGTGCCAACAATGCAAGAACTATTGGAGGTAATTAGGCATTGGGTCAGCCAAAGCTATGGTTGAAGCAAAACCGGCCAAAAAGGGAGGAAGAATCTTTTTGCAACTGAATTGGATTTGCTGGCAAAGAAGCAAAAACATGGATGTTGTTCAAAATGTTATTGATATGAGGGAACCAGAAGTTCGAGCCTTGGTAGATTTGGATAATATGGATAATATGAATGCTGAAGAGAAGTCATGGGAGAATGATATCCCCATGCCGGAGCTCCAACATAATGTTAACGTGTTTGTTCATTCGGTGGAGCTTGATATACAGAAAGTTGATCAGGACTTCACAAATAAAAGGATGACGGCCCAAAATGAGATTGTTACTGTTTTATATCGGCTAGATAACGAGATCCGTTTGAGAACTTTAACTCTTGACTTACTTATTGACTTATTCGGGAACTTGAAAAAATGGCTCCCAATGAGTACAAGTTTTCTAGTTTGCTTACAATTGCATGCTTGTCTGCTTTGCCTTTGTGCTTTAAAGGATTATAAGAATGCGTCCCACGGATAAAGCCAGGCAGCAGATCACACATATGTTAGATCAGTATAGACAGACCTTTTGCTAGGAGACGAGATATTTGATTCATCCTAAAACTTTTCATGGAAGTTGTCTTCTCCTTCTGTTAGGATATCAAACAACAACACATGGCTAGCCAAACACCTTGAACCATTGCTGAAGTATATTGATTTGTGGGATCGGTTACTGCCACACTCAGCCCTTCAAACCTTAAATATGTTGTCATGCCATAGTTATGGATTCTACTGTCAAATTATGGGACCCATGTACAGATACCATCCCCATACATTTCAGGGTTCATTTATGGCTACAGTTATTGGGTAAATTGCCGAGACATTATCATACCATACACCATGGAAGCCTGCTTTAGTACCGGAAGCTTGGAAAACTAAAGGGTTTGGTGTATCGTTCCTAAATTAGTAACCGTCAGGCATGAACTCAAAGTCAACCTAGTTGACCATAACGTTGACCAGTTCTGTTGGGTCAAGACATGGGCTTCTGTCATTCCTATTCATCATTGGTATATGGCTTGGATGGGTCTTATCCTGACTGAGCTTTTATCCAGTGAACATATGTGGGTTCGTCTCAACATGGTTCTGGACATGATGAACCAATCGGATGGAGGTGGTCCAACCTGGTGTTAGAGAAAACATTAGCTACCTAAAGACACATGAACAAAGACAATATGAAGCTCAACAGAACGCAGCTGCGGCTGCAGAGGTCGAGCAACAAGGTTCTGCGAGTTTTGATACATACCAGATGGATGGATGATATGAGCAGTAGAGTTTGAAAGAAGTTATCGAACTTTATGCACAACATAATAATTCACTATCAAGCCTAATTCAAGATGATCATCAAGTATATGGGTTTGGCAACATCCGCACTATCATAGTATCATAGACTCTCTTGGTCAAAAGTTGTGGTCAAACCAAAGACAGATGGTCTCTTGTAAACCTTGAGCAATACTCTATTTACTAGAAGACTCTGAGTTCGGAAGAATGGAGGTGATTTAATACTCTATATTGCTTATTATTTTCTTCGAAAAAGTTCTGTTTTGCTTTTTTGACACAGTAGCATTTAAATTCATAAATTCATTCATGAGTCGTGCATGTGTCAAAGGTATTTGGTTATTGGTGGTGCCCGTTGACTACTATGCATTTCCAGTACCATGAACAATTAACCATGGAAAAGGTACAAAACTCATTTGTCATAATTTGTGCTTGTTGGCCACTTGGCGTTTTGTGTTATCTGCTGATACTTATGGTTAGAGGTGTTTTCGTCATTTTTGGTGTACACAAAAAACTATTTGAAAGTTGACTCGCCTTTTGGTCGATTTGTTGAAACTTATTGGCAAACTTTGGATGCCTCCTTATATATAACATGCCTTTTGGGTAATTATATGGTTTTTTTGCATCATGGGTTCCTGTCATGAGCATGTTCTTTTTTTCCTGCTGCATCATTTGTTGCTGGTGATATGATTCTTCTGCTACATTTTCTCTCATGAGGACTTAAATGATATAATATGCACCTGGATCAACAACTATACATGAACCGGTTATTTTGTTTTGATTGGTATGTCTAACCGGAGTTACCAACTCTCTTCCTGAAATATGATAGTTGCGGATATCTCAGAAATTGTGTAAAGATGCTTACCCAACAGATACGTGCGGTCATGGAATACAATGTTCTACGTAGGTCGGGCATAATAGTCTGTTCCTTTTTAATACGACCTTTTTTTGGACGAAAGTGTTATGCAGATACTTTTTTATTCTTTTATATACAGGCAAAAATCTACACGCACACACTACTATATCTCTCACACATCCCATAAATCACACACATGTTTCATGGTTATGCAACTACTTTTATGTGATTTTATACAGATGACATAAGTTTTAAGTTTGTAAATTTTTCTAATTGCTATTGTAGCAAAGTCTTGCAACTGTTTTAGCTTGATGATATAGATATGATACTCTTAGTTCATACCTGGGTTACTTTCTATTATTGAGCTATCAAGTTTTCTTTGTCTTCTTCAAAGCCATATTAAGTCATTTGCTTTTGTATATGTTTCACTTATAATCAGTTTCAGCAGCTATTTTCGCTGGTATGCCATCTTATTTTATTCTGCCACTCTTTCAACACCTTCACTAAACCGTCCTCATACTCCCTCGCTAGTCGCCAGTCCATTTCGGGGTTGCAGAAGGTGATGGTCTCAGTTTGGTTAGCATTGCGGATATGGTGACTATAATTTTAGTGTAGTTGTTGACTTGTTGTATGTGGTTGACCTTTTTTTCCAACTAAGCTTCATTGCTGCTAAAAATGGTCAAATAAACTAGACACATCAACAAAGTTATTGCCATGTCTGCAAGAATCCAGTCAAATCCATCAAAAAGGGTTTTCGATAATTGAAATAGGGAATATCTTAGCTACAATTTGTTGTAGCTAATTGGCTACAATTCTATGCTAAAAGTGTGGGTCCTAAGTCTTTCTGTGGGTCCCTGAATCCTATTCTGTGGGTCCCTGAGTCATTTTGTATGTATTTTTTGATGAGGATTGTAGCCAATTGGCTACAATAGTTGTAGCCAAGATATCCCCATTGAAATATAGTTGAATGCAGGTTTGTGCTATAAATATGGCAAAATCTGTCGCGAATGTTGATAGATGGGGAAGTAGTATACGAGGCCTAACGAGCTCTTAGACTTTGGGTATTTAATATTTATAAAAAGGATAATTTCAAAAATAACCAAGTTGTTCAATTGATGGGCTTTTTTGACATTGGATTTGAAAATTCTCGTTTTGACAAAGGTGGCCCGGTTGCCCAAAAGGTGTCACCCCCATGAGACGCCAAGTGGCAAAATGTTGGGCAACTCACGACAAATTTTGGGCAACTCAGACAAATTTAGGCAACTTGGGACACTTTGCGTCCCATGGGGGCGACAAGTTTTGGACAACCGGGCCACCTTAGTCAAAACGAGAATTTTCAAATACAAGATCAAAAAATCCCATCGATTGAGCAACTTGGTCATTTTTGGAATTTATCCCTTTATAAAATATGAATAGCTATTAGAGCTTTACAAGTTTCTTTCTACCCGTCTTTAGTTTCTAATCTTACTATAGTTTCGTCAATATTTCATAACACAAAACAACTTGTCCCTTATGTTAAAAAATATTTAAATATACATAATTTTATTTTGGTTCGCTAATAATTTATTAATGAAAAGTACATTTAGTAAAAATCCCTGAAAATATTATGCAGCTACAAAACATTATATAGATGCTACATCCACAAAATTATGATAAAAGTCATTTTCATTTGCCGGAGAGTTAATTACATAAATGGTCACTGTGGTTTGTGGACAGTTTGATTCCTTGATCACTATTTCTACATTCACAAAATTCACTTTTCGGTTATTTTAAATTTCAAATTGAACAGGTCGGCTCGATTTATCAGCTTCTCGAATTTTTTGAACACCCTTACAATATGTTGATCAACACAAAGTAAAAGAATGAAAACGTTTAAGACGACAACAACAATACTCAATTATGTCAGTTTACGATAAGGAGGAGATCATGTGTACCCTACATCACAAAAAACAATATAATATTAATGAGATTGTTTAAAAAAGTGTATATTAGTTTAATTTTATTGAAGTAAAATAGTGTTATTATAAATAGGGATAATAATTAAAAATATATTTAATTTGTCTTATTTTTTTATTTTTATTTTTGAAAAATGATATTTCTTCCTATTTGATATGTCTATATATCATCCTACTTATATGATCATGAGAATTAGTGCATTGCACTTGCACATGTTATAATTTGGTGTAGGTGGGAGGATAATTAGAAAGATATTGTAGGAGGATATATCATTACTCAATTTTTTATTTTATTTATTTATTTATTTATTTTGGTATTAAATAACTATTTCATCCTCGGGATAATTATCTGAAAATGTAACCAACTTTTCACATTTTCGAGTGTTGTGTGACCAGCTTTAAATTTTGCTATTATACAACCAAAGTTTTGAATTCGGATCTTTATATATATTTATGGCCATTTTACCTGTACTTTATTTTTACCACCATATTAACAACGAAGGGTAAAATGATCATTGTACACAAACAGAATACTGACAAAGATCTGCATTCAATACTTTGATACACGAAAAAGTCATTTTGTGTTATAATAGCAAATAGCTACACAGATGTTGAAAAAGTGTCAAGTTAGGTAACTTTTATATAATTATCCCTTTATCCTTCAATTAAAGACGGTTAAAAAAAATGTAAATACATACTTTTTGGAGGTGTTTGTTTCGGCTTATATTTACTGCTTACGTCTGATTTTGACTTTGGACTTATGTTTTTTATAACCATGGTTTCCGATCTTTTGGCCGACTAATTCACGGGGTTTGAACCCACTTTCGACTTATGTTTTATAAGCTCACTTTTTGTGACTTATTTTGAATCTTTTCGGCTTATACAAGTTTCTTATTTTATAATAAGTTTATATAAGCTAAAAAGTTTCAAAATAAGACACAAAAGATAAACTTAAAAAACATAAGACCAAAATTAAAATAAGCCATTAGCCGACTATATAAGCCAAAACAAACACCCTTTCTTATGAGAGGTGACTGGGATTTCTGTTGTACAACTTGAAAAAGCATGATATAATAAATACACAACCGGTTGTTGCACAAGTTGGAGTAGAAGTAGGAGTGTGCAAATAAATAATATTCCATCTTATAAATAGTTAAATAAGCCTCTCCCAGCTTAATTCGATTTTTACCCCCAAACCAAAGACCGAAACCCTAAATAGGCTCATAATGATGCAATCCGAGTATGATGATTCGTCTGATTGGGAAGAAGATGAAGAAGAAGGTGTTTGTTGTTCCGATGAAATGTTAGCAAGACGTTTATGGCAAGAGATTTTGAAGAACAAAGGGTT
This sequence comes from Artemisia annua, assembly GCA_014162995.1. NCBI lineage: Eukaryota > Viridiplantae > Streptophyta > Magnoliopsida > Asterales > Asteraceae > Artemisia > Artemisia annua. The sequence goes on along the minus strand of LBNU01004796.1, from coordinate 187,108 downwards.
ACCATCAAACACACCTTACGTATTCATACCCGAGGATGATTTTCTCTATAAAAAAACATCCCAAAAACTGAAGACATGTGTGATCGTTTAATGCGCAAAATTCGCGCTAAAAAACTATCTGCAAAAACATCATCAACAACATCATCATCAACAACATCATCAACAACATTAACATCAACAACAACGACATCAACAACGACACCAACAACGTCGTCTTCTGAATGTTCTCCAGATGAGGATGAGGAAATTGAAAGGAAAAGGAAGAAGAAAAGGGACAAGAACAGGAAGAAAAGAGAAAATAAGAAAAGGAATAAGAAAGCCGCTGCGGCACGCCAAGACTAGTACTCGTTCGTTGTCGTTTTTCTGTTTTTTTTTTTAAATTTTAGGGTTACTTTTATTCACTAGCTTGTTTTTTTCGTGGATTTCGACTTGTGATGTACTCCTTCCGTCCCAAATTATAAAATTCCGTCTTAGCTTGTTTGTTATTGTTATTATTGGTTGTTGATTTTGCTTTGCAAACAAACTGTTAAGACGACATGTTTAGCGTTTTGGAATTACTAATTGCTACTAGAAGTAGCGTTTTGATTTCGAGTGTTTAAAAAACAACAAACGCTATTTTAAAATTGACACTCCCAAACACTTGCTTCAAAACACTCCCAAACACTTGCTGCCACTTGGAAGAAATAAAACAACTCAGTGACATCATAATGATATATATGAAGCTATCTATTTCACATAAAACTAGGAGGAGGAGGAGGATCTTCTATAGGTTTCTTATAACAAGAATTTGTTGAGCTGTTTATGTTGCAGCAATTATATTGTAACACGCCGTCATTAGATCGTTGGATCCACAAATCACATACTCGATATTGTTATTTTATTACTAGGTAATCCTCCCTTTTATGTAATGTATAGTTTTGACTTCTGTTTCCATTGGCTAAACCAGTCTCATTTGCTATGGTGCTGTAAGCTTACTACTTGTTGCCACTTACAATTATCGTTATGTCCTGGATTTCTTGAGAGTTTCACTACAAAAAGGCAAGTCTTTTGTTTGCATTCATCACATCAGCATTTGGTTGGTATATGTAGATAGATATTTTCAAACGAGAAATATTGCAGCTGATCCTGATTCTTCTGTGCTTCACACCACTATATCTCAAAGTTCACACAACTTGTTAACCCAAATAAACATTTGAAATTGCTCTAGTTAGGCTGTATGCTGAAGTTCAAATGAAATCGATGTTAAACACACACTTCATGAATGATCCAACCACATTTACACCATTCATTGTTTCATTTTTATGAACTTCTAATACATATTTTAGCCACGGGCTTGGAAATTTATTTTCATTGTTGATTATGTTCATGACAGCATCCAGTTTCCTCTTGATTTTAAATGTCATTCAACAGATTTTCTAAACCCAACAATCTTTAAGCTGTATGTAAAATACTTGTTAAGGTTGTCAGTTACGTTGAAAGGGGATATTTTAAAATGGTTTTGCTATCTGTGATATATTTTTATTCAGTGTATCTAACACCACTTTGAAGCCTTATTTTAGAAGGAAATTTGTTTTATGAAGAGTGAAATTCCCAAATCCAGAAGTGGAAAAGGCCAGAATTGAACAAGACTTATCCGTCCTAAATATGGTATTCTATATGTTACAATTGAGTAATGTTTGCAGTGGATTCTTCTGGTTTCAATTGGTCTTGAGCCATCAAATTGAAGTGTGAAATTTCAGCAATATGCAAAGAAAAGACCTGCTTGTTATGGGTGGATTCTTTTGGTTTTACTTGGTCTTGAGCCATCAAAATAAATCTGCTGAGAAAGCTGGTCATAGATCTGGAGTGCATCATGTTTAAAGACTGCTTCCCTTTTCTGCTTGAAATGCACACACTCACCGGTAACTCTTCCACACTCTTGTATACAGCATTTTCTGCTTCAGGCAGATTTTTTCGTGGTTGAAAGCTATTTAGCAATGTGAGTTTGTGTGTGTGCCTCCTATTTGTGTGGGTACGAGTTGGAGCACCCGCGCGTTGCCGCGGGGTGTTTAGCAAAAGAAGTTGGTAGGAAAATTTGAACATTTATCATTCGCTGCATTTGTTGTAGGTGAGTTTCAGGAGGGCTGAGCAAAACAGATTTACCAAGTTTAAGCAAAACTGCAAGAGTCGCATAGCAGTTTGGTTACATAGTTGGTGCACCTGTAGCATAGAATACAAAAGCAGTACATATTTTGATATGTGCAATCAAAGTAAAAAATCATCACATTAACATTTATACATACATGTAGCAATTGCTATAATCAGGCTGCTATGACCTTGTTTGTATCTAGCATGATATTATGAATAAACAATTTCAAACAAAGGTGTGATAATCCTCCTTCTTCTAATACTTTTTGTGCCATTCCTTTGAAATATCTAGGCTTTTTTCCCAAAGTGCTCAAAAGTCATATGCATCTATTTTTTTGAACACTGATTCATTATGGCAAAACAAATTACAACATTGATTCAACCCTTTACATCAAGTTCTCAGGTTTATACATTTTAGACATAAATGAACACAACCCTTTACATAATTGAAGAAAATTGTACCTTTAGTTTGGGGTAAAAGCTGATATGTAGTTTCACTGTCGCCATATCCGCCACACTCCCAACTTCATTCCTCAAAATATTAACTGTATCACTCAACAGCTTTCTTCAGATGTGAGATACCCGCTGACCAATAGGAATAATCACGCCACCATATGCCTGAACTCTCACCACATCCTCGAACGTCACAGCCACATCTCTCGGCACACAATACCATGCCGTCCATGGCATCACTCTTATTTACTGCTCATATTCTGCATGTTAGTGAGATTGTTTGATAAAGCGAATAACACATAAGAACTTAATTACTTATAAATTGAAAGATCTAAATATTAGAGGCATGTAAACAATTACCAATACATACAGTCAAACATACGTATATTTTAACTTACAAATGTAAGCTAAGCAGACAAATGATGTAGTTCTCTAAGTGACGGAATAAAGGTTCATGTGCAATCTTTGATTAAAAGATGTAACTATATATTAAAGGGGTGTCATGCGTTGCCGCGGGATGTTTGTACTTAGGTGAAAATTTTAATACATAAGTGCGTAACAACAGTTAGGGAGGAAACTTTGTTACAAATGCATAGATTGTTACACTTTGAATGGATTTTATATGATCCAAAATTTGGAAAATGCATCTTGAAAATAAATTTGGATATCAGTATTTACATAGCCTCAATTCTAAAAATGACACATGCTTACCGCTATAATCTCGCTCAAATTGGGTCTGTCATCAACACCGCCTGCCACAATGTTGGGCCAACCGTGGCTCGCACTTCAACCACTTGTATGGCAGCAACATCGAATTGCAGTGCTTCCTTGTACACATAGGGCAACAGAAGGCACGCCCCTTGCCAGTCGCTTTCACCTCAAACCCTGAAAAACGAATAGGTAAAGCTTATGTTTCTCTTAAGAGGCTTTCTGATGTCAAAAAGCAATTACAAACACTCTTGTAAGAAAAACACATATCCAACATACAGTCATCCGAACCCATTTACCACCAACTCAATTACGAACACCCCTGTAAGACCAAACAATTGCAGATTCACTCTTTCAATCGAAGCTGTTATCATCTTTTCTCGGTTAGCTAGTCTAGTGAACTATATTCCTATGCATCAATACCCAGTATTTTCACCACATCCGAGCAAGATAGACTGATGTGAATCAAATAAAAGTGACCAACCTTGGTGTGATGATACTTTTGAAGCATGCGTCTGTCTTGCTGTATTGCAGCCGTTCCTGAGATCACCATAGGACTCTTTTTAGGTACTCGCTTCAAGGGGTGTTTGGATTTATGGTTTGCATTTGATTATTGGGACCTGAAACAACAGTTTCCACTCATGATTATCTATAATAAGATAATTTAATATCAGTTGCAACATAACTAACCATAGCATACAAATGAAGGAAAAGAATTTTTATCAATCCGCACATCAAATATAGCACAGGCACAGATTCTAGTCTGGTGAACTTACCATTCTGGTGAAACGCCTTCCTGCTGATTATATAATAGGGTGCATCACCTTAATGCGCCCGCTCTCAACCCTGCAAGTAATTTATGTGTTACTGTTGCAAGTTGTGTATTTGGTTTAAACAAAACTTTGCATCCTTATAAAACTAAATGTATGCAATAATAATATAGGTCTAAACCAACCTCTCACGAAATGAAATGATTTCTGGCAAATCCTTACTAACGAAATTCTTTGTACCAATCTGCAAAATAATCCAATTATTACATACTAATAAATTACATGACATGAAGAGTATGCCATTAAATTAAAAATGAAATAGACTTACTTTATCAATATCTACGACGGTGCTTACCTCTTGTTATGTTGAAACTATTGAAGTATGGAAGGTATGAGCACAGGTGAGCACACATCCTTCGAATGTGGTTGAATCTCATTACTCTGCGACATTGCTCATGTGACTGTCAAAATTAAACACAATGAGTCAGGCTATAAGCCTGGATGGCGAAAATAATGAACCTTAAACGACAATTTGATCAGTGTAACTAAGATACTTACATGCGCTTGAAATGAACAAATACCTCAAACAAATAGAAGCAATGCTTCATAAGCTACCGAGGATTTAAGCCCACGCGTTGCCGCGGTATGTTTGCCTAAATTTTTTTGTCTATGTGTGTTTCATCATATTAGATGATTGAAGGCACAATGAAGTTACCAAATATTATAAACAAAAAGGAAGAGAAGGTGGTTATTTTTGCACTATTATTATGATCTAAAAAGTTAAAACATACTTGATTAGACCTGGAAGGCATGTGATTTTCAGGGGTTAGGTTGAGGTCGTTTTTGGTTTTCCCTCGTCGTTCTTTATCATATAATCAGAAATTTGTTCAAAAAAATCAAACAAAATGAATTTTTTTTATGTTTAAAGCGCGTAGCTTTAATCAGAACAGATTGAACAATCAACCATTCCACCATAACAACCTGTATTCATAAAAAAACCAATGTAACTCCAATAAGAATCATTCTAAAACAATCTATATACCTCTACATATGGCCATAAACTAAACCCAACAAAACAAAAACCTGGATAATCAGTTGGTATATATGTAATAACAAATGAATAAGTGGGTATATATGTAATTTACCGCAAGACAAACTAATGATTAAATTACATATGTCATGATTTTAACTATGGTAGCCCAGGTCCAAGGTAGCCGTAGAATGAGAATTTTAAAAATTCCGGTCCAAAAAATATAAACTCCTTGGGCTACTGGTCCATATCAAGAATTTTCCCTTTTTTGAATTTCACGTGTCATATTTATATTTTCAAAAATTTGTTTCTATTATATGGACTTAATCATAGAATAATTATTGTACTCGAGTTTTCATTATTGATGGGTCAAAGGTGTTACAGACATTTTTATTTACAGGAATCAACTTCTAATCTATGGTTATCATTTTTAACTTTTCTCCTTAAGGGATAAACCCCACTCCTGCTTCTAATTTCTGAGACCTCTCCAATGATACCTCCTCAAGGTTACTCTTAGTGGCCAACTGAGCTAGCCAGTTGGTTAATCTATGCTTATCATTACTTTATTTATTGACAACTCAAATGTCTAGCTTATTAGAAGAGTATACTTGTAACAACTATGGTTAAGCTAGACATTTGACTTTGTGATAGTTTGGAGTTTGAAGTCTTAATTTATTACGAAGAAATTAAAAAAGCCAGCTATAATAAGTAACAAACACGTCTATACACTAATGCACATGTATCTAATAATATATATTCGGTTTTTCAAATCATCTAGCTAATTAATGAATTAAAAAAACACCCACTACTAGCCACCATTAGTTGGCATGTCACTAAAAACTTAACAAACATGATGCATTCACATATAGACACATAAAATTTAGAACTTTAAAAATTATGTAATGTTATTAGATTAATATATTTTTTTTATTAAAAAAAATGTGATCTATCATTATATTTTAAATACGTAATTACAATTTGAACCACCAACTTTTTTCATTCTAACTTACTCCATCAACCATATACATACTGCTCACATAAATTGACGTTATTATACATCGTCACCGCTACGTACGGATAATCGTCTAGTTTGCATAAATAGACGTATACATTTGCTAAAAGAAGATAAGAACAGTTGAAGTAACTTTAATAGGAATTGATAAGACATTCTTTCTAGCTAGTAATTATGGATGACATGAATTCATTCTTTTGAGTTTTTACAGATAAAATTTACCAGGTTTACTTAATTTACCCAGTTAAGCTTGATTTTCTTACATCGATTGGATATACAATTATAGAAGAAAAGTCTTAACATTATGACCTTATGTTATCTAAATCAAAAGAACCTTATTTCTATATGTCTACATAAAATCCAAAGAGTAGATTGCGGCTTTACGCCACAAGTACGTTGAGCTACGTACGTTTGTAGAATATATCACATATTAATCCCTTGCTTCTCTGTCACCTATTGAATGTTCATCTAACGAGGTGGAGCACCCGCGCGTTGCCGCGGGATGTTTCGGCAAATAAGGTTTAGCAGGCGTCGCAAAAATAAGAATGGTAGGAAAAATATATAAAAGCTCCAAGAGTGCATGCGTTTGTGTATACATAAACTTGTTCATTAGAAAAGTTTTATTGTGTAACCAAGTCTAGTCTAACATGCATTAGTTAAATAAACATTAATGTCAGCGACACATGCATTCCAGTTTTCATAACCCATAGTCCCATACTTACATACCTGCTTCAGCCATGGCTCAAAACCAGTTGTAAGCTATTAGCACTATGTATAATTAAAACAAAAAAAATCTAAAACAATGCAAGGGTTTTTGCCAGCAATCTTGGTACTATAAATTGTCAAAATTGTTATTTGTAACATAAATTGATGACATAACCCATTCAGCACTTGCTGATATATTTAACTACAAAGTTTAGAATAATACATAGTGCCACTTAATTGTTATGTGCTCTTGCCAACTTTCTGATCATCACCTTTTGTCTTCTACAACCATGCTAGTACCGGAAGCCACACTTTATTTCTGGCCAGATATCCAAAGTCGAATCTTGAAACAGAAACATTAGAAGAAATGACAGGTAAAATGATCTCAATCGTGAAAAGGAAGTAATTCTCTATGACCAACTTTAATGAAAATTAGAGTTAATCCATTTAAGACAGTATGATCTGTCAGCGGTGGGGATTCTTTAGTCATTTTTCAAACTCTAAAAATAACATGCTAAATTCTTCATATAGTGTTGTAAACTCAACTACAATTCTAATGAATTTATCAAAGGTCTCAGTAAGTGTTCCTCATCAATCAACTAACCCAAAAACCTTTTCAATGAGTTCATCAATCACAATTAGGCAAGCATCTAAATCCATGTATCTAAACATATTTTTTTAGTGCGTGCTATATTAAACCAAACTTATCTTGTCATCATTAAGTGGATATATAGTTGAATGTTTAATAGTAAAATGTTATTTTAGTTTCAAGGTAGTTGTCCAAAACAGAAAAGGATGAGAGAAACGTACTTTGACAGAAACACATGTTTTAACACCCGTAAAGCACCAACGGCCTCCACTATCTTCAATAACTTCAATTGACCTGTTCAATCTTAGGACCAGCACCACCGCTACATCACCACCATCTCCAAGAGTATGTCTTGGCGTGCTTGAACTTTTGACCAGCACCAACGCTGCATCACCACGGCTACACACCAGTAGTTCAAGCAAATCCTAACCCGACACTTGCATATATCGTGCACATGGTTACTTCTACTGAGCATTTGATTCTTCATATTGGATTGGCCAACTGTTTTGTTCAAAAGGCCACATGGCTCACGTTATTGATAGACTATTTGTTTCTTGCAGAAAAAAAAAATAAATAATAAATAAACAATCACGATATGTTGCCTTACTTAGGGCCGCCTGAATTATGTTAGTTTGTTGGCTAAACTGAATTTGGAAAAGCACGTAAGCTCATTATTTCTGGCTTATGAGATTATCAAGTAAACTAATAACCTCATAAGACGAAAAAGTGAGTTTTTCCATAAGTAATCCCAAAACGCCCCCCAAAAGCAGTCTGATAATCAATCTTGAAAAAAACCCTATAAGTACTTACACTAATAAGCAATCCTAAACAGCCATATACACATTTTCATCAACTGTCGTACTTTAAAGGCAATGAGTGCTTAAAATTCTATTTCCACTTTCTTAAACCTGCTGGTATTTCCATAGGTATTCTGGTTATGAAAACATGAAATAAGATTGTGTGATCTAGTTTGAGATTCAACAGTTTACATATAAGACATATTCCGTGTTTGTAAATTATTCAAAACGTTATAATTATTACCACTAACAATGGCTTCTGAAGGCTTTATTTACAAAGAGCGATTTTGAGGCACTAACGTCGGCCTGTCAAAAGCAAAAAGAAAAGAGATTAACCACTTCTTAATAAGTAATTCATCTAAATTGTCAAAGAGCAGACGTGAAATTGTTGGAGCCGTTTAGAAAAGAAAAAAACAGCAAACATATGTACCAAACTCCTTGAGATTAAGCACTTCTTAATAAGTAATTCATCTAAATTGTTGTGAATGTCCCACAAATCAATCACATTGAAAGCCTAAATATGTAACCCATTAGTTCCTTAATTCAAGTATTTAACTTGGATAATTGTTTACTCAAATTCATTGCAGCATCAAACCCAACAACATCTTCCATCTTCAAGATCCTATGCGTACTACATCACATTTTAACATAATAAAATTAAAAAAGAAAAAAATAATAAATAGTACCTTTTTGAGGAAAATCCTACCTGAACCCCTGGGCATTTACCAATGCCAACCCACCTGAGGAAACGATCGAGAAACCAAACATCACAACAGGACATTTCACACACCTTGATCAATAACACCTGTAAGAATATTTTCATCCAAAATAATATACAATTAGTGACATGAGCAAACATAATAAGCTGCCATGGGCTATGTAAAGCAAGCAGGATTCAAGGTGTTTGTATACCGGATCAAAACATCCGCAGAAATGTAATCTTATTAGGTTTCTATAGTCTACTGCCATAACTACCTTCAAAACATGCTTTCCAAAACATTACATATTACGGGAGCATCACAAAACAACTACCATGGCAGGAACCACGTTACCATCTTAAACCTAATCTAGTCAAAAGAGTTATATGAATTAAATGAAGTACCAACCCTAAAACTAACATAAGCAACTTAACAAAATCAGAAAAGAACACACCACAAAAAAAGGGGAAAAATTCACACCAAAATTGCAACTTGTTTACAGGGTTTTTTGATCAAGAAAGAACCTACCCACCTAACTTGAGATGATCTAAAGCAATAAAGCAAGAAGGTATGTGGATGTAAATGATCTACTCGACATCGATTTGTAACAATCAGATCGAAATCATTCCCCCCGTCTTTTCTAAGGTTAACGATTCTTTATCGATCATCGATGTTGGAATCAGGTCCGTAATGTATACGTAATTCTGAAAAGGATATGTTAATCAATAATACGATGCAAATTACCTGTGACTTGAGCCACGGCTGTATATGTACAATTCATCAAAGCCTTCCATACTCACTGAAACCTAGTTACATTCACGTGATTATTTTATTAGTACAGAAACCAATTGAAAGGTTGTGTCAAGCAATCAGTTTCAAGAGGTGCTTTCCTTTTAGTAACTAACCTGTCCTGAATGTGATAAACTCCTTGGTTAAAGGATCAAATGGTTTCGGGTCCAATGGTAATTCCAACGCTAGTTCCAGAAGTACCTATTAATAACGACAAAACCATTATAGCTTTTTAGATACCTGTTTCTCCCAACCCTCTGAACCCACCTCNCGTAACATGTCCCCTGAACACACCCACTAACATTTGAACACGTCCCCTGAACACGGTTCAAACGGAAAAGCCAATAGAATTAGTTAAAAAGCAAACTGATGAAATAGGCCGAATGGAGCGGGTGAGAAACAAAAACGTGCTCCAACAGCACACTAACATTTGAAACAGCTAAGGCAATTTTTTTTACATCAGCAAACGAAGAAACTCCATTAAAAAATGTAGAATCATATATCCAAAAAATCATATAAACAGTATGAAACCGTCAAAGGTATGCGATAAATAATTAGGCTCAGACCTATAAATAGGGGTCGGGTCATAGAAAGATCAGAGTTCCGCCATGGCTGCAAACGGACACAGTTGCATAGTAACCGTTTATACTATACCATCCGGTCGTTGCCACGCCAAGTTACGGTCAGATCTTCAACGACCCATTTCATTTCTCTCATATTACAACAGTCATCACAGCCCATTTGACAAATATTACCCGTGTTAGTACGGAATCCCCATATTCACCTCCATCACCACAATAAATATTGGGTAAAAATTACCCAAAACCTGCCATGGCTGCAACCACACGGCTACCATGGCAAGATAGCGCCTTTGGCAAACAACGCTTTAAAAACAGATGTTAAATAGGCATGCACAGTAAAGGCTCAGACTATTGGATCGAAAAAGCGGGCGCACTCGCCATGGTTGCAACCCTAGCAGGTTACCATGCCAATAGGCGGGCATCCTCAGCTTTAATCGAGCCTATTGAAAGTCATCCTAGCCAACCATCATACGACTGCACAACTCGTAAGATACGGGCCCCTGCAAACATAGGCGCAAAGAAAAAATACCGGCCATGGGCTGCAACTACAATTTGGATTATGTTGGTTGGCCAAAATAATGGCCAATGTCCTTGATAAGCCTACAAACCAAACACAAAAGAAAGTCAGAAACTACCTATAGTTGTTTCAAACATCTGCGCTAGTTTTACATCCTATCGGAAAGAGCTTCCTTTAACATACAGCTAAAATCACCATTAAATTTGCAACCCTAAATTAATAACCCTAATCTACTTGCATACACCAAAACCACAATAAAACAGGAAACTGCATCAATTGAGACCCTAAATCTAAGATCATACAGTTAGCACTTGAAAAAAAAGAAAAAAAAGAAAAAATAAATAAAGAAAAAAAAACAATGAAATAAAGAATTTAGACCTAGTATCAATTCTTTAACACAGTTTCTTCACACAATAACATTGTTCCAGCTTTGTTGATCACAAAATAATTGAACCACCTAATCTAAGATTACATAAAGCGAGCAGGAAAAAAATAACATAAAAGCATAAAACACATAATCATGATAATCACATATATTAAATCCCAATCCATATAAAAAAAATGAAAAAAGATAGATGAATTTGAACACATAAATATTCCATCAGGAAACCCAAAATCAGGAAGCCCTAAAAAGGAGAAAACCCTAACCCCGATTGACAGAATCCAATGAAAGTTTTTTTGATGAGAAAAACATTATCCACTGACATCTAAGATAATATACAGCAACCAACACAAAATATGTGGAGCAAAGGCTAAGAGAGACTGTAGAAAAGAAAGATCAAACCTAGTATCAATCCGTGAAAGCAGGGAAGTTGTTGGATCTTGTTTTGGTGAGAAAAACCCAAAGCACATAGATCCAAGATGATATACACCTACCAAAACACAATCTGTGGAGATAGGAAGCAACACCTGGCAAAGATGTAGCCACATAGCGAATAAAAAATACCTCCGACAGTACATAGCCGGGCATGAATGGCCGGAGCCACCCAGATGGATCCAAAAGTAAAGAAGAGAATGTGAGACACGATGAACAGTTCGGGTTTGTTTTTTCATATAAAGAAGTAGACGGGTCATGCCCAATTGGTATGTGGGTTTTTTTTAATAGCACTGTAGCTAACGTACTGTAGCTAAGGTGTTACTGTAGCTAAGCTCCTGATGGATAGTATATAGTATAATATAATTTGGGTTACTGTCCTTGTTTCTACAATATTTGATGTCGTAGTCCTGCAAAAACAATTTCTCTTTGACTTCGGTTTGTTAGTCATGTTTCTTGTATCTAGTTAATTCTGTTGTCCATTTCTTTTGAAATGCTCTAATTTGATGGCTGGATAGTGTAGGATACCTTTAGCATTAGCGTACATGTACAGATTGTGTTATATAGATTCCAAGAGGTGGCAATTTCGACCCACTAACCGGTCGATGCTGGTTATATTTTACCTCTAGTGAAACTTTTTAGGTAGTGATGAAACGGGTTAACTAGATTGAACCCGCCCAACAGGCTGGCAAATCACCCAAAGTCTCAGAAAATCTTTGTGAACTCCTCAATTTAATCAAAATTAGATTGCTATCTTTACTTTTTTAGTATCATCATTTTTATAGTTAAGTTTGGTGTGTTTAATTTTATATTCTCATACAAAGAAATAGAGAAAGTGTTCGTGGTTCAACCCAGCTTGGTCGCAACCTACATGTATCCCTTTTATTTATCAAACCTGTTACCAATCTCCATTTTTGTCACATCAAGTATCATCCATTGAATGCTGAGGTAAATGGAAATTACCATAGGCCTTCCGGTATGATCACATCAAGTATAAACATCTTGGATTGTCTCTTTGTATTTTTCCTTTTATTGTTTATATCTATCTATATCTTGTGTGGTTGTCATGTGTATTGCTATTAATCAGGAATGATGGTCTAGTTATCGCCTTTATTACAGGACTATACAAAGATTAAGCATATATCCTGTGTACGGTTTTCCTTGTTTGTCATTGCATATGAACTTTGTTCACAGAAATCATAACTAAACAAGGGAATGTTGTATTTCCATGAATATCTTACTTTTTCTTATATCCAACTTTTATGCAAAGTTATGTTAGAATAAAGGGCAAATTACCTGAAAATGTATGCAACTTGCCACTTTTTTTCATTGTATGTAGCTTTCTTTTTTTTTTCCCCAATGTGTCACTAAACTTGCTAAATTCGTCCATTGTGTGTAGCGGTGACTTGATTCACCTGCTGGAGCAGGTTAACCTAACGGTCGTTAGGTTTATCATTGCACCGTTAGTCCTTTAGACTAACGATCGTTTATCATGACTACATACAATGACAAAAAGTAACAAGTTAGATGACTTTTATAATTTTTAAAATTTATGTACGTTTTTTACACGTTTTTGCACACATTTTTATACACACATTTTTATACACGTTTTTATGCATGTTTTTATACGGATTTTCATACACACATTTGTATACACATTTTTATTCACGTTTTTATACACACGTTTTTATGCACGGTTCTACATACGTTTTTATACGTTTTCGCTAGTTTTTTTGCGTTTTCGTCCAGTTTTTTTGCGTTTTCGTCCAGTTTTTCGCGTTTTCGTCCGTCTTTTCACATTTTCATCCAATTTTTTTACGTTTTCGTCTATTTTTTACGTTTTTGTCAGTTTTTTCACGCTTTCGTCTGTTTTTTCATGTTTTTGTCCCTTTTTTTTGTGTTTTCGTCCCGTTTTCGTGTTTTCGTCCATTTTTTCGCGTTTTCGTCCGGCTTTTTACGTTTTTGTCCGGTTTTTCAATTTTTCGTCCGTTTTTTCACGTTTTCGTCCATTTTTTACGTCTTCGCCAAATTTTTTATGTTTTCGTCCCTTATTTCACACTTTTTGACAAAAAAGTAAAAAACTGACAAAAACGTAAAAAATATAGACGAAAACGTGAAAAATCTGACGAAAACATGAAAAACCGACGAAACGTAAAAAAACGGACAAAAACGTGAAAAACAAACGAAAACGTGGAAAATCTGACGAAAACGTAAAAAAACGGACGAAAACGTAAAAAAACTGACAAAAGCGTAAAAAAATGACGAAAACGTGAAAAATCTAACGAAAACATAAAAAAGCGGACGAAAACATAAAAAAACCGACGAAAACGTAAAAAAACTGACAAAAGGTAAAAAAAATCCGACGAAAACATAAAAAAACTAACAAAACGTAAAAAAACTGACAAAAACATAAAAACCCGGACGAAAACGTGAAAACCCGGACGAAAACGTAAAAAATCGGACGAAAACGCGAAAAAACGGACGAAAACGCGAAAAACGGACGAAAACGCGAAAAACGGACAAAAACACGAAAAATCGGACGAAAACGTAAAAAAAACTGACGAAGACGTAAAAAAACCGACGAAAACGTAAAAAAACCGACGAAACGTAAAAAAAAGACAAAAACGTAAAAATGTGTGTATAAAAAACATGTGTATAAAAACGTATATAAAAATGTTTGTATAAATGTGTGTATAAAAAACGTGTGTATAAAAACGTATATAAAAACGTGTGTAAAAACGTAAAAATGTGTGTATAAAAAACGTGTGTATAAAAGCGTATATAAAAATTTGTGCAAAAACATGTAAAAAACGTACATAAATTTTAAAAATAATAAAAGTCATCTAACTTGTTACTTTTTGTCATTGTATGTAGCCATGATAAACGATCGTTACTCTAAAGGACTAACGGTGCAATGATAAACCTAACGACCGTTAGGTTAACCTGCTTCAGCAGGTGAATCAAGTCACCGCTACACACAATGGACGAATTTAGCAAGTTTAGTGACACATTGGGAAAAAAAAAAAGAAAGCTACATACAATGGGAAAAAGTGACAAGTTGCATACATTTTCAGGTAATTTGCCCTAGAATAAAAGGGGTGTATATACAATTACTGTCCATGAACAACAATGATCTCTTCAGGACTAGGTGATTAATGCCAAGAGTTTTCTAGGGAAAAGGATCACCATTTTATTATAAGTATATTTAATGTTCAGGCCTTTGATTGTGCTTGTGCTTGTGCTATATGTTTTGTACTAAAATTTATCAATTCTCAATTTTTATCTTCCATAATCAAAGATTTGACGCTGAAAATATATTTTATAGATGGATTTTATGTGGAGATTCTATCTCGTCTAGTGAGCAAGCAGGTTAGACGCGTTTAATGCTTATTATCTGATGTTATGCTTATATTTTACACAACGAGCTATGTGTAGGATTCTTGAAATGTGCTCAGCTAACAAAGTCCCGAGTCTTTTTGTGTGCCACTTCAGGTGTGCCATACTAATTATCAGTTTCTTTTTTGGCTGTACCCTATTGTCTTCCTATATTAGTATATTATGATTTAATTGTTTGATTTCATCAGTATCACTTGCTTATGGTTAGACAATAGACTATAATAACTATCTGCCTCATGGTGTTATTTATTTGGTTGTTTTGCTTCTCTTTAGTTTACTCCTGCACAGCTGGAAAGTGCATTGAATAAATAATTAAATAGCCTGTACTTTATGGTCCCCTTATTTTATACACTGGTCAACCTGATATTAGATCTTCACCTCCAACTCCCCAAGGTTCGATAAGTAACCGTGTTTCATGCTTTTTACTGGTCGGTGGGGGCCACCAGAGGGTCGGTTACCCTTTTTTTACCAGTGGCAAGTTCAACCTATTTGCTTATGAATGGGTCGATTCAGGCTAGCTCTATCTCTGAGTAGCCAAATGGGTAAAAACAAAAAGTCGGCTTACAACGAAACGTGTTAAGATAATTGCACAAAAACTTGACTTGAAGTATTCATATTGCTGATAATATTACCACAAAAGTCAACCTGCACTTATTTCTGCATATTGTTTGCATGTATGATATTTATATCATTCCAATAAATGAATTGACTGTTGACATTGGGGCAAACCTATTATTCCTAACTTCAATTTCATGGTGGTTTGATGCCCAACCGCTTCTACCTGTGAATTCTAATTAATACTTTAAATCATTATAACTACATATGTCACTATTGGAGTTTACAAGAGTGTCTTCATTAAATTCGAAAGTCAAACTAGACGTATTCTGTTATAGATACTTCTTGTAATTTATTGCAGGTGTGGAATGATCCAAACTGACTCATTTTTAGATGGAGCATCCCCCAACGGTCTGTTTGGGCTTGGAATGGAAAACTTACATGCTCCTAGCATTTTAGCAAGCAGTGGTCTTACTGATAATTCGTTCTCCATGTGCTTCATCCCTGATGGTGTGGGCATAATTTATTTTAGAGT
Organism: Artemisia annua; assembly: GCA_014162995.1. NCBI lineage: Eukaryota > Viridiplantae > Streptophyta > Magnoliopsida > Asterales > Asteraceae > Artemisia > Artemisia annua. The sequence continues at coordinate 171,032 of LBNU01004796.1, read as the reverse complement.
TAAAGGTAGCTTGGATTAAGGAGAACTGCAATCAATCTTAATACCCCTCAGCAAGTTGATTTAAATTGGTTAATGGTTATCAAGTTACGAAGTAAGTTGTTTAACTATGACTATCGTATATCATGAGCAAGACACAAACAGTTGACTTTATTGCGATATTTGACACTAGTACCTTTTCTTCATGTAGTTGAAAGATCCAGAAAAGTGTTTTGCTCGTGCCAGAGGTGGAAATTTCGACCGGTAACTTATAACTGGGTCAGTTTGGCGTGTATATATACATCAAACGGGTCAATAAAAAGTTTAGCCGAAAGGGAAATGGGTCAAAAGGTAGAATGACTTGAAGATTTAATTTGTCATTTGTTGAAACTATTTTTCGTAATCATAATTAATCCATTGTTATATCAAGTTTTTGGTGTGGACAATAAGTGTTCCATTTAGACTATTTTTTAGTGAGTTGAGATCCCTAAAGAACCCCCATTTGTCATAGATCCATTCAACTAATCCCAACCATCCAATCCAATTTGATCCAAAGGCTGAGATCCAATCATCTATTTTCACTTGAAGGGTACATCAATATTTATATAATGGTGCTAGAAAGCTATAATGAAACAAACCTTTTATGGTGGAGATATTTATCATCATGCCTTCTTGCCGTAGTTAAATGTGTGTCCCCAACACACACATTTATTGATTTAAAGCAAAAACTACTTGATTTAAAAAGTTAATGCAGATTTTAGATCCAGTTTAAGCTAATGTGGCTCATTTTAAAGCTAAACAAAATACACTTTCATATATTTAAAGTGAATTGATTTGCACACTCATAGTTTTTATTGGGACACTCGATCTATTATGTGCATTACATAGTTATACAATATTTACGATATGCTCTCACTGCTTGTATAGTTGAGTGTCTCAATCAAAATAAAAAGTGTGGAAATCACCTCTCATATTTAAAGTACAGGACATTGTAGAGTAAATTATAAGACTCGTACATGTGGCTTACTAGTTATAATACCTGTGCACGCACAGGGTTTTTAAAATTTCGTTTTGATTATATATTATTATCGATTAAGAAATGAATCACTCGACATGTTTCAATTGGTTTTACTTGGCGGACTAAAAATAAAAAATCATATGTATATATGTTATCATTTACCTATTATTTTAGGATAATGCTTCTTGATTAAAAATTATATTTTATTATTCAAGCAAAATCACATGAAGATATTTGATTTGCATGACATGTTAGTGATATATTCTTTTAGTTTTGCAAACTCATGCTATCAATTTACGATATCTTTTGTAATTGTGGTATTTCTTTTATTATATATTTTCGTTAGAATATGTAGCAATTTAGATAACTTTGAAGATTGATTCATTTCTTTCATTATGAATAACCATCATACCATGTTTATTAATGTACCTTTTTGTTTTGAAAATTGAATTTTCATAAGTTTGTGCTATTTACTTCTCATGTTTGATCATAAAAGTACCAAAATAACATAGATGCTTACACTATAGCTTATTTATTACATAAAGAGAAACAAAAAAAAGATGTGATGGGTAGGACTCAAATTTAATCTAATTTCGTTATGTCTTATGTTATCATTTGTGTAGTGGTTTGTTTTTCTTTTGAAAATAGGAAATATCTTGTTATGTAAGCTTTTCGCCTATGTAACGGGCTGAGATATGAGATTCACCCATATCCTTTGTACTTAAACGTTTTTTGGAGTAATATATTTACCGGGTCTTTTGACCTTTTACCAAAAAAAACTCGAATTTAATCTTACGTTTATGTCTAATGTATAAAAATAATTTTTCTCTGAGACTGAACTATATAAGAAAATTATAATTACTTGTACAAAGAGTACATTCACAAGTCTTTTAGGATTGTTTGATTCTTTACCGACCTTTCACTTTAGTGCAAGTTTCTTTACAATTGGCCTAGATTATTAAGGTAAAAGACACCCATATTTTATACCGTTGGTTGACAACCATAGTGTTATTAATGACAGCAAACACCTGCTAAGTTTTATTAACTCATTCAAAGACACATGCTAAGAATTCCTATCATAAAATTCCCCATATCGGCACTAAAATAAATCTTTGGTTCATTAAAATACATTCATGTACTATCTAAATCAGCAACTCAACTTAATTATACACAAAACTATATATGCTTGCTTAATAATTCTCATGTACATACTTTAATT
>LBNU01004796.1:153246-168582 GCA_014162995.1 Artemisia annua | reverse complement strand
ATCTTCTAAATTAAACAATGACTATCTAACCCATGTGTTTGTTTGTTTTTTTTAATAATTAGCTTTGTATAATGTTTTTAAGTGGCAGACATGCTGAGGTTGATGTTGATGTTATTGTTTAACTTTAACTATTGATATCATGTTGTACAAAATATGCGAGTTTAGTAGTACATAATGAGCGTTAATGAAGTTAAAATATGCTTCGTAAAGTTTTTAAAATATTTTATGGATATTTATATATATATTTTAAATAACAATTTCATGAGTCGTTGTTATAAGTAGAATCGCGTATATTTATTTTCATATCACAGTAACTCGTGCTTACCATTTGATATTTATATTCCCGTTACTAATAAATTAGCCGTATTTAATATTCAAACCCATGTATGCATAAATTAAACTTTTAAATAGAATAACATGAGTTCTTATTTAAAAAAATATTATAATGGATGAAAGTCTACAACTAATAATATTAATATTTACAAAATTTTGTAATTTAAATAGATGAAAGTCTAAAACTAATACCAATACTCATGTCATTTTAAACAAAGTTCATATTATAAAATATAAGAGGTATAAAGTGTAAGGGTTATTTGTGTTTTTTCTAAACTTATTAAAAAATATGGAAACTTGTAATTTTACACTTAACTCCATATATCTTATGTAAAATTCAACCATTAAAGTTTTATTAATTACTTCCTCTTTTTTAAAGTTTTTGTTTTCATAAATTTGACACATATATTTTTATGCATTTTTTTTCTTAACCAAATTTCTCCACCAAATTTATTAAGTTTGACCAAAATCAATTTAATTTTGACTTTTTGTTGACCAATCATATTACTCGATTTTGCCTACGTGGTAAAATCGAGCTCTCCTATTGGTCTAATTTTTTTTCAATGAGAAGGGTTTTACAAAAACACTCCAAAATGATGTAATTCTTTTATTATATAAAAGATAGGAAAGCAACTAATCAAGGATATCTTCTTTAGGGTTCAATAAAGGATTTCCGGTGGTGGTTTGAGCCAATGACTTATTGCACTTGAGACAATGACTTAATGTACAAAAGGCATGGTATAAACTATCAACCAAGCATTTGAAGTTTAGAAGTATTCACTTTTAACGTAGGAATAGCTTTTGCCTTGGAGAGTAATTTACAAAGATGACTTTTTGATAGTAGATGACTTAAAAGCTTATGTGGCAAACAAGTGTTTAAACACTTGGTACATCGGAGATGCTCTAGCTAAATAAGCCATTACACCTGATGATGTTCCTCCTTAAGGTTTCTTAGCAATTTGGTCTTTGTTACTAAGTGAGATGACCAAACTGGCATTGTCTTCTATAGAATGTATGATGTTTCGTAAACGATTTGATCAGCTGAATCAACCTATAAGAAAAATATTTATGTTCCTCTTACATAGTTCTACCCAAAGATAACACCTTAAGGGGTGTTTGTATGCCTTATATAATGAGCTTATATATTACTCCGTAACTTATATAAATTTGGAAAACCTCACAAGCTAACTTTTTTCGTCTTAAGGACTAAGGTTGTAAGCTCATGAGCCCAAACAAGTGGGCTTATGGAATTATGAGTTATGAGCTCTTTCCAATTTACATAAACTTATAAAAAGCCAATCATCCCACCTAACGTTTTACTTTAGATTCAGGTTGATCTCCTTAGAATGACTATGTAGGGGACGTAAAAATTATCACATATTTTGACTCAATGTACAAGAACTCGCACACCCCATGACTGTAGATTATGAAGTTATGGATCATCTTGAAAGTGAATGATTGTGCAGCTAGAAAACTAGAACCATTCTTTTATAACTATGTCGAACAATGAACCAAAATCAATACAGGTATACTTATAATTTTCGGATTAGATGAGGAAGAAAAACCTCCTTCGGATGCTTGGAAATTTGGTTACGGCAAAAAAGACACGAGGACTTGGGATTGGAATTAAGTTTATACTTTCGCTAATATTAATCTTCTTGCGAAGTGGAGACAGATTTACATGGAACATAAGCCTCATGGCTTAGTAATTCAAACTATATATGATGAAGATGGGTGATTTTATAATGATAATATTTTTGCTAATTTTAACCAAGGTTGGCCTCCTCTTCCCCAGACTCTTTGCTTAGAAACTAACGAAGAAGACTGGTTAGTGACAATTTATCGCCCACATACAGTGCGAATTGTAATCATGACTAGAAGACATAACTCACACTTTATTTGCATTGTATCTTATAAATGGTAACACGTTATTTATAACATTCTTTCTCGAAAGGCTTCATTATGTAATTTCGTACAGGGCCCTCAAAAATTTTGTCAATTCATGGGACGGCCCTGCTTAGAAGGCAGCACCTATGATGCAGAATTTTGCTTCTTGGGGACACAGTAGGCACCAACCAAACAAGCATGGTCACGTTCGAGGGGTTCAAGGTTAACCTGCTCCATTGGTTTAAACTGCTCAGCTTAAAGCTTCTTCACTTCTGAGGCAAAAACAGCCACTGTTGGGACGGTAGAATCAATGCTGTTTGCAAATAAGGTTTCTGAAACGATGTTATGATTCATGAAGCAGAAACATTATACAGATAAACAATAAGCCTAGTATTGAAGTTAAAATATTAGGATGTATGAACAAAAGGATCAATAACAAACCTTGATTGATATAACAATGTAGCAAGGCAACTTTATAACATATTTAAAACTATGATTGAAGACGGGGTTCTTCCGTTCTTGAAAATGGGTTGTTCGTTAAATGAAAAAAAAATGATTGAGATCAGTTTAACATGCAATGTAAGTTAACTGTAATTGGTATAGATTAGAAGTGTACATTGTTTACGATTAGAGAGTTGTTATCAGTAACTAATGTTATACATCAAGTAAAATATGTTTTGTGCATTTATCTTCCTTTATTCACATTCAAGTTTTGTTGTGTTTTCAATCCCACATGGGTAAAGAAACAAAACTCTGCTTACTTTATATACTTCATGTATTTACTTCAGTTAACTTTAGAATAGCATTACGTTGTTGCACGAGCATTCTGCATTTGTAGACAAAATACGATTACGGAATTGCTAATGCGACGGATGATTTGAGTTCTCAATTTTTTTTTCTTTCTCAAATTTCAAATTTTTGAGAGGAGAGTTGAGTTAGGTTCAAAATATGTTTCTTTAAATTCAAATGTTGTTGCATTTGATGATGTTTGGTTCTACTAGACCAACTAATGAGATTTCAGCAAAATAAAATAAAATTCAGTAACACTAAATTGACACAGTTTAAGTTAGGAGCTTATGCGATATTCATAAATTGTTGCCAGGAATAACTAAGAGACAACAAAATTCAAGGAATATGAAAAAGCTGAAGCTTTAGCTCATGAACTAGCAAAGTTTTTTTTTAGGCGAAAAGATGAAATATATATATATTAAACTTCAAACCATATATCTTTTGTACACACCAAGCAAGCAAATGAATTGATGGACCCAAACAATTCAAAGCTGGCACACAAATATAAGAACATACAATCAGTATACTAAAAAATATTCCAGCAATACAAATCATCACCATATTCACCATAGGCCTATTTTCCAGAGATAAGACATTCTTATACATCATGGAGAAACCACCCCGCTTGACTACATTTCAATTCAAACTCTTGCTTTGAAAGAGATCACAACCAACTGACTACATTTCCTTCTAAGCAACCACAAATGACACACACTTGCTGTTCCCATGCACCCTCACAAACCTGTACCACTATTGTTACTTATCAGGCATCATCAGTGCCTATGAATCAACTTCAAAAACACCCATGAGTAACTTATGGCTAGTACCAAGAAGTTCCATCTTTCATGACTCTCTATTCCTAACCTCATAAGATTACAANGCCTAAATCTAGCAACCTGAAATTTCTGTGGTAGCAGCAATGGCGGTTTCTACTGCTATAGACTTGTCAGGTGTGACAACACATGAAGGGGGTAGGGGACAATGTTGGTATTTGGTGAAAAACATGGAGCTCTAATCCAAAGTGTTATCATAGATTATGTAATTGAGTGACAATAAGTGTTTTGATTAGTTAGGGTCTTGGTTTGTTAGCTTTAGGTGATCACAACACTGAATCAAGGAGAGGCCAAACCAGCTAGTAGCCAGAACTAGACCTGTTCACTGAAAGACACTTCACCTAAATTTGGCATGTTTACTTCACTTCAACACAATTATCATAGTTCTAAAAGTTTAACAAAATGCCAGCAGGCCAAAAGCATATTTGTGATTTTAACAGGTTTTTAAAAACAGAACTGCAGGGTAGCACACAACATCAAAATTTGCTTATTTCTAATTCATTGAACAATCAGAAAAAGCATAACATGGACTTAAAATATAAAGTTATCATTCTGGTACAATACGATTCTTAAATAAAATGTCTGAAATCTTATAAAAGCCTCTAATTTTTTTTATTTTTTATTTTTTATTTTTTATTATTTTTTTTTTTTGGTAACCATGATTTCCGACTCTTTGGCCGACTAATCCACGGGGTTTGAACCCACCGCCACACAGACTCAAACCAGGTAAAGCCCTCCCTTTTCAGGTAAAGCCTCTAAAAATTACAATCCTTAAGATGCATGAACATAGAAGGGATTCCATTGGTAGCTTAGAAGGCAGCGCCTATGATGCAGATTTTTGCTTCTTGGGGACACGGTAGGCTCCAACCACACAAGCATGGTCACCTTCAAATGGTTCAAGGGTAACCTGCTCCATACGTTTAAACTGTTCAGCTTGAAGCTTCTTTACTTCTGAGGCAAATACAGCCTCTGCTGGGACGGTAGAATCAATGCAGTTTGCCTGTAAGGTTTAAAACAAAAAAGTTGATATTATGATTCAAGAGAGAAACATTTTATAAATACACAATGGGGGTAAAATGTAAATTGAAATTAAAAAAAATGTATGAACAAAATGATCAATAACAAACCTTGATTGATATAACAAAGTGGCTTCCAGATTTCAAGAATTAAGATGCATTCAGTGCTAAAATCCTAGCCTGTGAAACCGATTAAACCAGGAGAGTACACTTAGTAGCAATGGTAACAGAGTAACAGCAAAATTTATAACAAATTTACAGATGAGTAATACAAATTATTACCCATAGCAATAATCAAGCAGAATGGCATGGGAGATACCGTTAAAAAAGAACACAAATGAGTGTCCATGATAAAAACAGCAATTAGAAGTTTGGTGTATATTAAATTAAACTTTAGAAAAAAAAAAACATTACAGACTCGTGTCAAACCAGTTGTAATGCAAAAAAACAGAACACAAGAAAGAGCAATTCACACATATATTCCAAAAATTGTAGGACAAAAAATATTGTAAAAATGAACAATGATGTGCCTAAATCGGTAATCTGTAAATTAATAAATGTCAAGGGAAATTTTTTGATATGAAATCAACGCAAACCTGATCACGTTGAGAAAAATCAGTAAAGAGGACACCTACCATGCTAACAAGCATCTTGTATTTTGCTGGATGCCTACTGCCTAGCATCTTCAATAATGGGAATAACATTTGTTTGCTTTTTAGCCATTTAATGGGAATAACATGCCTAACATACACAACTCCAGTCTAATAAAAGCAAAATCACAATAAATAATAAGTAAAACACTAAAAATTACCTACCATTAACAAAAACAATCATAAATATGAAGCAAAAAAGGCAACATGTTGGCCCAACAAGATTAGATACATGAAAAACAGTGGTACCGGATGCATAAAAATTAGACAAGTTAGAAACACTTTGCAAACATAAAAGAAAAAACTTGATAAAAAGCTGGATGTATCAATAATTATGCAAAACTTACATCTAAATGTTGTCAATGCCACCAAGAACGGCAGCAGCCAACTTTGATCTAAATTGATTCTATAGGCAAAGCAAAACTAAATTCATCAGCAAAATGCAACCGTCATAAAGTCTTGAAAGGCAAATGTAAGTCAACTGCAATTAGTATGGATTACATGTGTATAATGTGCAAGAACTGGGTAGCATTATGTTTAGATGAAAAGTTGTGTATTCAAAATAATTGGTGCAGACTTCAATTGTTTAGGAACCTGGAAGGATTGTATATGATTAGAGAGTTGTATTTATGACTAACTAATGTTATACATCAAGTAAAATATGTTGTGTGTATTTGCTTCCTTTATTCAAATTCAACTTCTGTGTTTTGAGTTTTCAATCCCACATGGGTAAAGTAAAGAAACTTTGCTGACTTTATATACTCCATATATTTTGTGTAGTTAACTTCAGATTTGCATATTATGTTTGTCGGAAATAGGATTTCTGCATTGGTATTCAAAATATCAATGCGAAGATTCTTCTAACCGATAAAAAGTATCAATTCTCTAGTTTTTTATTTATTTATTATTATTTTGTTTATTTATTTTCTGGCCCGTCACGAGTATTTTTCCAATTCTGGACTTCACTTGTTACTGACGGCGTCACCTTGTATAGTGTGACGGCGTCACCTTCTGTAATCTTCAAGGTCTTTTGAGTTTTTGTTGTTTTCCGCACTTTTTCACTCCGAAAACGCCCGAAAATGCTTCTTTTGTGATTTTCCCTTCAAAAGTACCTAAAATGAGAAAAGAAACGACTTTGGGTGAAATCCAAACCAAAAACATACGAATTAGGACTCAAACCGACCCCTAAAAACGTAACATTTTTCGTCTCATCAATCAGATTATAAGCAATAATAAATTAACAGAAATTAAATAACAGAAAATTAAATCACAGACAGCAAGGAGTAGAAGCAGAAAACAGCCACTATATAACGATAAGTAAATAAAAGCAGTAAAAGGTTGGAACGAGGCTCGTGTTAAACACGATTCCCTTAAAACAGATTCGCCGTCTGTTTCCCAGGGTACAACGTCCAAAGCTGTTGTACAGCCGGACTTGACTTACTTGCCTGAAAGATCACGGAAAGCTTGCGTGTTTCTGATCGAAGGAACTGCTGGAAATCGTCAGGTAAAGAGCTGCGTTTCTTTGTATCTAAAACCGATTGAGGTATGGCTTTATTTATACTAAAAAGCTGTCTTGTCCTCCAAGACTAAATAAATGCCATAATTAAACAAATCTGTTAATTTAAACCACGATTTGCGTATATTATATTTACACAACAATATTCTGTAAACTTTGTCTAAAAGTTTCAAATTTACTCCTAAAATAGATTTGCAGAATTACTGGAAAAGATTAACCCGAACTGGCAGCAAAAAGATACGCACGTATGCGAGGCTTCGGAGCTGCATTCGTGTCCGCAGGTCGCGCGGGCTCGCATGAGTTCAGAAGCTTCGAACCCATTTTGGCCCAGAAATCCCATTTTCTACACCCCACCCCTNGAGTGGGAGCATAGCTCACCTAAAGGAATTTGGAAGCAAATACCAACATTTCCTTATAAACAAGCATTCATTTCTTATTTTGAGCGATGTGGGACTTTTCCATTTTGTGTTTCACATGCCTCACTTTGAGACACGATTTCTCATTCATCTTAGCTCTATTTTGGACATACTTTAGCTCGTCGCGAAGCTCTCTTGGAGAAGTACATAACGCCCCCAATAAACACTAATATATATAACATATACATATATTAAATTATGTCCAAACTTTGCAAAAACTCATTTTGCAAAACCACCTTTCCAACAATAACATGCCTAACATACACAACTCTAGTCTAATAAAAGCAAACTCACGGTAAATAATAAGTTAAACACTAAAAATTACCTACCATTTAACAAAAACAATCATAAATATGAAGCAAAAAAGGCTACATATTGGGCCAACAAGATTAGATACATGAGAAACAGTGGTACCGGATGCACAAAAATTAGACAAGTTACAAACACTTTGCAAACATAAAAGAAAAAACTTGGAAAAAGCTGGATGTATCAGTAATTATGCAAAACTTACATCTAAATGTTGTCAATGCCACCAAGAACGGAAGCAGCCAACTTTGATCTAACTTGATTCTATAGGCAAAGCAAAACTAAATTCATCAGCAAAATGCAACCGTCATAAAGTCTTGAAAGGCAAATGTAAGTCAACTGCAATTAGTATGGATTACATGTGTATAATGTGCAAGAACTGGGTAGCATTATGTTTAGATGAAAAGTTGTGTATTCAAAATAATTGGTGCAGACTTCAATTGTTTAGGAACCTGGAAGGATTGTATATGATTAGAGAGTTGTATTTATGACTAACTAATGTTATACATCAAGTAAAATATGTTGTGTGTATTTGCTTCCTTTATTCAAATTCAACTTCTGTGTTTTGAGTTTTCAATCCCACATGGGTAAAGAAAAGAAACTTTGCTGACTTTATATACTCCATATATTTTGTTTAGTTAACTTGAGATTTGCATATTATGTTTGTCGGAAATAGGATTTCAGCATTGGTATTCAAAATATCAATGCGAAGATTCTTCTAACCGATAAAAAGTATCAATTCTCTAGTTTTTTATTTATTTATTATTATTTTGTTTATTTATTTATTTATTTTTTTTTCCAAATGTTGTTGCATTTGATGTTTGGTTATGCTAGACTAGATTATATGAAAGAGATTTCAGCATAAAAAAATCAGTAACACTACACTGCGCGTGGTGATTCTAACATGGGTAGGAACATATTAGGATGCTAAAAAAGGACCCAATATAGTTTACTTACTGGCAGGAACAACCAAGAGATTTAACTCGAAATCAAGAAGCTGAAGATTTAGCTCAGAAACTGGCAAAGTAAAGATATAAGTTTGGTGAATTGTTTGAAGAGAATACAAAAATCGCTTGTAGCTATGGCGTTTTCTGTGCTATAGCTCGAGATTTCCCAGGTGTGGCAACACATGAAGGGGTAGGACAATGTTGGTATGCAGGGCCGTCCCATTGATTTGGGTGGCCCGGTGCGAAATAATGAAAAGTTTAACTATTTTTGAAAATAAAAAGTTCTTTGATATTACGCAAAGATACTAAAAATTCATAATATTTAACAAAGACACTAAAATTCAAAACGTTGTATATTTAGATATGTATAAAACTATAAATATTAATGGATGCATACTAAATTGGAGGCCCCTTACAATGAGGGGCCCTATGCGATTGCACCACTTGCACATGTTAATCGCCGCCACTGTTGGTATGTTGGTGAAAAACATAGAACTCTAAATTTTGCATGTTAAAAAAAGGGCTAATTCTAAAAAAAAAAAAAAAAAAAAAAAAAAAAAAAAAAAAAAAAAAAAAAAAAAAAACAGCACTATAGTTGTCGAAAGTGGCAATTCTGCGTAGCAAACTAAAAAAAATACTCTTGTGAAAACTAATGTTGACACTTTTGTCTTTCTTTAAGTATTATGACAATTTTACCCTTCCAAATTACATAAATGGTCCCTGTGGGTTTGCGAAAATTGCATCCACCGTCCCTAGGCTAAATTACATAAATGGTCCCTGTTGTTTGGAGAAAATGCGTCCACCGACCCTATTTGTTTTTCAAAATTTTTTTTTTTTCGAACTTCTTTCTTTTTTTCAGAATTGTTTTCTGAAATTATTTTTTTAGAATTTTTTTTTTGTGACATGTGAAAAAAAATTGATTTTTTTTTGTAATATTTTTTAATAAAATTTTTTTCGATAAAAAAAAGTCACTTGTAACCAAAAAAAATTCAAACGTGAATAAAAAACAGGTGAAACCGTATAAAAACAGACTAAAAAGTATAAAAATGTATAAAAAAACGTATATAAAATTATAACATATCCAAAAAAAATATTAGGGATTGTGGATGCAATTTTCGCTAAATCACATGGACAATTTACGTAGTTTACCCTAGGGACGGTGGATGCAATTTTCAAAATTCAAGGGTAAAATAGTTATCACAAATTTTTTTATTATTTTTTTTTCTTTTTTTTCCTCACATGAAGACAAAAATGTCAACATTATTATTGTTCAAAAGATTATTTTTTTTAGTTCGCTACTCTAAAGTTGATTTTTTGACAACTATAATGCTTATGGAATTAGCCCTTAAAATAATTATGATAGTTTTAAAATTTTATCAAAAATGCCAGACGAAAAAAGCATATATGTGATTTTAAAAGGTTTGCAAAAAACAAACTGAAGGGTAGCAAACAACATCAAAATGCTTATTTCTAAATAACTGAACAATCAGAAAGAGCACAACATGGACTTGAATATAAAGTTATCTTTCTAGTACAAAACGATTCTTAAACAAAATGTCTGAAATCCTACAAGAACCTCTAAAAATTACAATCCTTAAGATAGAAGGGATTTCATTGTAGCTTAGAAGGCAGCGCCTATGATGCAGATTTTTGCTTCTTGGGGACACGGTAGGCTCCAACCACACAAACAATGTTACGTTCAAAGGGTTCAAGGGTAACCTGCTCCATAGGTTTAAACAGCTCAGCTTGAAGCTTCTTTACTTCTGAGGCAAATATAGCCACTGTTGTGAGTTGTAACAAACAACAAAGTATAGTTGGTACTTAAACTTGTTAGTTTAAGTTTGAGAGGAGATCACATACACATTGTCATTCAACTAGGTCTGCTATTCCGCAAGCAACCCTTGTCAATTCTTTGATTCTTATCAATAAAGAATTTAAACGTTGAAAATTAACTATGTGTCACGTATTATATAAACTGCTTTACTTAGTACTATAATTGAATTGTTTATATACGTTATAATTGTTCGCATGGAACGTAGTTTAACTTAAACAATAAGTTATAGCACGTTAAAATGGTCCAACAATACACACTGCTAACCTGTGGGGGGATAATGGTATAACTGTATAAGCAACATAGTCAAAGCAAAAGTCAACTCTGCTACCAATGGAACAGTAGACAGAACAGCAAGTCAAGCAACAAGCAACAGAGGTGATGATCAAGCAAAGAGCAATGGCACGGGAACATATCTCTCACCACACTGTATGAAGCATCAAAGATATTTGTTTCAATGTAAAGAGATGTAATGAGCTAGTTGTAGTAGTCTTGGTTTCAGTTTGAACTCAGTAGTATAAATAGCAGTTGATGTACAGATAAACAATAAGCGTAATATCCAAGTTGAAATATTAGGATATAAAAAAAAAGTGGCAACCTGATTTCAAGAAGACGCACAGTGCTAAAAACAAAGTTTTACTTTTTACATTGTTGGTACTTGTGAATTATCATTTATAGCATAAATCTAAAAATAATCTGTGTTTTTAACTGTCTCAGATTTTTTTTTGACATATGAATTGAAACTTTTTGGTCAACTAATTTTAGTGAAATACTTATTTCTTCATAGACTGATGTAGCAAGGCAACTTAATAACATGGTTTGTTTGTTAAAAAAAATGATTGAGATCAGTTTAACTCGCAATGTAAGTTAACAGTAATTGGTATAGATTAGAAGTGTATATTGTTTAGGAACTTGGTAGGGTTGTTTACGATTAGAGAGTTGTATTTATAAGTAACTAATGTTATACATCAAGTAGAATATGTTGTGTGTGCATTTATCTTCTTTTTCTCACATTCAAGTTTTGCTTTGAGTTCTTAATCCCACATAGGTAAAGAAAGAAAAATTTTCTTACTTTATATACTTCGTGTATTTAGTTCAGTTAGCTTGATAATAGCATTATGTGTTGCACAAGCCATGTGAGTTGGTAGACAAAATACCAATCCGGCATCGCGAATGCGACAGATAATTTGGGTTCTCAATTTTTTAACTTCAAACTATATATCTTTTGAACACACAAAGCAAGCAAATGAATTGATGGACCCAAACAATTCAAACCTGGCACAGAAATATAAGAACATACAACCTAAAAACATATTCCAGCAATACAAATCATCACCATATTCATATTCACCAGACTACCACAGGCCTATTTTCCAGAGATCAGACATTCTTATACACCCATGGAGAAACTACTCCTCTTGACTGCATTTCCATTCAAACATGATTATATCTAGAATGTCTACAGCAAAAAAATACCTAGAATGTCTACAGCAGAACCATGAGAAGGCATCATCAAAGCCAGTGTAAAATTCTTGTTTTCAAAGAGATAATAACAAACTGACTACATTTCCTTCTAAGCAACCACAAATGACAGGAACTTGCAGTTCCCATCCTCACAAACCTGTACCACAATGGTTACTTAAGAGAGCCTATGAATCAACTTCAAAAACACCCATGAGTAACTTATTGTTATGGCCAGGACCAAGTAGTAATCTCATCTTTCATGACTCACTATTTTTAACCTCATACCCAATCTTTACAATCACTCCATTTAGATACAATTTTAGCCATCATTGCTTAAAGTAGCTTACAAAGAACTTTAATCTAACATGTTATCATAGACTATGTATCTTAATGACAACACTGAATCAAGGATAACCAAGCCAGTTAGTATTAGGAACAAGACCTTTTAACTAAAAGATACTTCACTTAAGTCTCGCATGTTTACTTTCACCTTAAAACAACTATTCGTTCTAAAAGTTTTAACAAAAAACCAGCAGGCCAAAAGCATTATTGCGATTTTAACAGGTTTAAAAAAAACAAAACTGCAGGTTAGCACAAAACATCAAAATTTGCTTATTTCTAATTCACTGAACAATCAGAAAAGCATAACATGGACTAAAATATAAAGTTTCATTCTGGTACAATACGATTCTTAAACAAAATGTCTGAAATCCTATAAAAACATCTAAAAATTACAATCCTTAAGATGCATGAACATAGAAGGGATTCCATTGGTAGCTTAGAAGGAAGTGCCTATGATGCAGATTTTTGCTTCTTGGGGACACGGTAGGCTCCAACGACACAAGCGTGGTCACGTTCGAAAGGTTCAAGGGTAACCTGCTCCATTGGTTTAAATTGCTCAGCTTGAAGCTTCTTTACTTCTGAGGCAAATACAGCCTCAGCTGGGACGGTAGAATCAATACAGTTTGCCTGTAAGGTTTAAAACAAAAAAGTTGATATTATGATTCAAGGGACAGAAACAATGTACAATTTATATTGAAATATTAGAACATATGAACAACATGATCAATAACAAACCTTGATTGATATAACAAAGTGGCCACCAGATTTCAAGAAGTAAGATGCATTCAGTGCTAAAATCCTAGCCTGTGAAACCGCATAAACCAATATGGTACACACTTAGTAGCAATGGTAAC
Source organism: Artemisia annua (assembly GCA_014162995.1). NCBI lineage: Eukaryota > Viridiplantae > Streptophyta > Magnoliopsida > Asterales > Asteraceae > Artemisia > Artemisia annua. The sequence goes on along the minus strand of LBNU01004796.1, from coordinate 155,398 downwards.
AGAGTAACAATAAAATCAACAACAGATATACAGATAGATAATGCAAACTGTTACCCATAGATACAGTTAAAAAAGAACATAAAGAAGTGTCCCTGATAAAAACAAGAGCAAGGACACATGACACTCTTATGTAATCATGCAATCAAAAGTTCAATATTAAACAAAATAAACAGAAAAAAGACAAATCCAAAACTGGGTTTTCGCAAGTGCTTTATTGAAACACAAAATTGAAGAAAACAGACATGAAATACATGGAGTTCAAAAATTAGATTTTAGAAAACGAAAACAAAATCAAATGTCAAAAGCGCATCAGAAACTCGGTTTTCACATCATCCAAAGATGTCCTGAAGGGGAATCCGAGTAGCTCATCATTTGCTATTTAGTAGTGCAAAGTATATAAAGAAAAAAAACCAAAAAACCATAAACACAAAACATGAGATAAAGCATTAAACACAAATATTTTGAAAATATAGCAAAAAAAGGAGCAAGGGCAATGAAAAACGGCATGTACACAAAAAAGTCTNACAAGCATCCTGTACTTGGCAGGATGTCTAGCATCTTCAATAATGGGAATAACATTTGTCCTCTTCTTGGCCATGTTCACCAAGTCTCTTCCACTTCTGTGAGAAAACTCAACAGCATACACAACTCCAGTCTAATCAAAGCACAAACTCATTGTTAGCAATCAGTTAAGTACTTTAAAATTTGTAAAAGAAACAAACTTTGAGATAAAAAGTCTTACTGGGCCGACAAGATCAGAAACATGAGACACTGTGGTACCAGATGCAGCTCCAAGGTAAAGCACACGAGAACCAGGTTTCTGAGCACAAAAGTCAGACCAAATAAACAACAGTTTGAAAACATTAAACACAAATAAGGATTACAAAATTAGAAGCACGGTTTATGCAAAACTTACCATCCAGATGTTGTCAACACCACCAAGAACAGCAGCAGCCAACTTTGACCTAAATGGATTCCATACTCTGTATTCAACCTTTGTTCCATCTTCATTCTATAGGCAAACCAAAATTAAATTTATCAGCATCTTGGACTAAAAATCAGCCATTTAGTCTTTTGAAAAATCACCACACTCATGAAGTTAAAAAAACACTCATTTTAAATTAAATAACCTAGATTAATAAACAAAACAAGTTTAATTTAGTGTAGACTTTTACGCCATACATGTCATAAACAAAGCTAGTATTTTCACTAGGAGTAGTTGGATTAGATTTTTTTTTTTTTTTTTTTAGTTTAAAAGCTTGTTTAAACTTCAAAAAGCTTCTAAGCCCACTTTTCCAGTATTTTGAGCTTAAAACAAGCTTTATTATTAAAAAGAATACATAAGCTGTCTCAGAAAGCTCAGTATACAAAAAAGTGTGCTTATAAGCTATTAATTTTTTAAATAAACCAATAGGCTAGATAAGTAAGCTAATCCAAATACCCCAAAAAAAACAATCAATAACACTAGATACAACAATTTGGTAAGCATTTTAAACATAAACAACATATTTCAACAAATTTATAAACTAACAAACTGAAAGTTTACTAATTTATGTTTTCAATCAAAGAAGCATACTAATTTATGTTACATATCAGCTCAATCAATTTCACAAATTAAACCAAAGTAAATTAGTACTATAACAAATTTATTTTAAAAAAAGTAAAAATATATATACCTGAACAGAGATTCTTTTTTCATTATAAACAGCTTCACCAGGAACCATATTCTTAGTACAAAGAGCATCTTCCTTCCCTTTAGCAATAAACACACCATCATGTCTATGTGGTTCTACTATCACTTTATTCCCACCTTTCATCCCCCCTCCTCTTCCCCCTCTTCCTCCTCTTCCCCCGCGGTCGCCTCGTCCGCGACCGCGGCCCCTGTCACTTCTCCCCCCGCTGAAACCCCTTCCCCCGCTTCTGCCCCCGGAGAACCCACCTCTGTCTCCTCCTCCTCCTCCTCTGCCTCCCCTGAAGCCGCCACCGCCGCCTCTGCCTCCTCTGATTGGTGCCCTCATGTTTTGGGTTTTGTGAAAGAAGGGAGGAAATGAGATGAGGAAAGGAAAGTTTGTGTGTGGGTGCTAGGGTTTGTGGGTTTACTGGGGTTTTATAAAGGGGTTTTAGGGTTTTGGTGTTTCTTTTTTTATTGTGG
>LBNU01004796.1:138434-153139 GCA_014162995.1 Artemisia annua | reverse complement strand
AAAAAAAAAATAAAAAAAAAAAAAAAAAAAAAAAAAAAAAAAAAAAAAAAAAAAAAAAAAAAAAAAAAAAAAAAAAAAAATGATTGCATTCAAATCAAAATTTTCAACAAAATCTTTAAACATTAGAAATTTTGTGTTTCATTACTTAGCGATGAAAAACTACAAAACACTGACTTTTTCTTTTGTATCATATTTACTCAGCTAAAAAGTCATAATTTTATATTTCCCCCAAAATCATATTTTTAATGCATAAATACAATGCTTTTAAAGCGTATGCATTGAGAAAATATGAAATTTAGACTTTCAATTGGGTAGATATGAAACTCGCTCTTCTTTGTATATCTTGTTATCTAAAACAAATATTTCTTTCTTTAAAATAGAAAACAAGATCATTTGAAAATGTTCTATATATTTTGTGGAGATTAAAACTCTTTGTTTTTACCTACAAAGGTATAAATAAAAAAGTTACAAAAAGTAGCATTTTCAATACGTGCAACCCATTATAAGATTGTGTATGACCCTTTTTACAGGGTTTAGCTATAAAATAGTAACGTATTTACATGCAAATAGCATTATCAATTGTGTATGACCCTTTTTACAGGGTTTAGCTATAAAATAGTAACGTATTTACATGCAAATAGCATTATCATACATGTAATATATTTCGTTCCACTATATGACATGAACTTTCATATTATCATACCTACAACTATTGTTTACTCATAAAAGTTAGTAAAATTCCACGTGTTGATGACTTTGTCACTTGTTAAACATCCATGTCAGCATCTTCTACGTTCATAACCCATAAATTTTCAATCTTATGTAACACCCCCAATTTCGTGATACGCAGCGGAATTCAAACTGGGTGTTACTTCATGGCACAACATTTATAACAATAGAAAACGAAGTCTAATTGAGTCGTTTTAAAAGATTTATCATTCAAATTATATAAATATCAGAGTTACAAAATGAAGTCCCAGTAGTTTCACGGTTTACATAAATAAGTTTTCGAATGACAATAAAATTTATAGCTCTCTTGAATATCCGTGCTCTTCCGTGCCAGCCTCGATCATTATGGACTTGAGATAAACATGCTAAAGTGTCAACACAAAGGTTGGTGAGTTCATAGAGTTTGTAGTAATAATTGCGGAAACTTGTAAAAATCATCGTGGCAAGTATATGTAAATACTAAATGTAGTTCTTAAAACTTTCGAGTGTATGACTATTGTACTAAATACAATATCACATTAGGTAGTATTTCTGTTACTCGTAATTGGACCAAGTCCTGTTTGTTTCGTTTGCTTGCTCTAACTGAGTCGACCTAATAGTTGCATGAATCCCAATAGATCTAACCATAGTATTCGTACTCACTACGCATAGTGCTTAATGGTCCATGATATAGAAATTCTAAGTATGGCAATAATGTTACTTAACATAAATAAACATTTAGTTCAGATACAACACATAGTTATCAAATAATCGAAATTGAAACTTAAAAGTAGTTGAGCATAAAGAGTTTATAAAACAAGTATAAAAACGGGGCTATGACTCACTGATGTGTCGTGAATAGTATAGTATATTATATATCCAAGTAATTTCTCAACAAATAAGAAATACCCGGGTCGTGATCCGTGTGAAGGTGAATGGAACCTTAGTTAACGATTTGTGAATTTGTGTAAAGAAAAGTGAAATAAAAGGGATTGTGTTGATTTTTAAACTACAATTAATAAAATAGCAAAGAAACACGTAAATAGCACACGTAATTGAAGCACTTAAGTTAAAACGTAAAATTAAACGTAAATAACGCAAATCCCGAGCTAATCCCGAGATTTAAAAGCAACTACTAAAATTAAAAGGTCTACGGGGGAAAACTAAATTTTATAAAATCCTAAATGTAATTAAAAACTTTTTGGAAAATTAAAATTATATATTTTTGTTTTCTTTTCTTTAATTCGAATTAATTAAAAACTCTTTTTGTATTTTTGTTTAAGATTTAAATAGTAAATAAATATGAAAAATAACTTAAAAAGTGAAAATTTAATTTTATAAAACCTAAATTAACTAAAAACTATTATTGAAATTAAAATAAAATTTCTTTTATCTTTTTGTGATTTATTATTAATTAAAAAGGATTAAAGATAACTTAAATTCTAATTTAATTATTAATATAAATTAAAATGCAAATAATTAAGAAAAATGAAAAATTACTTTTTTTAAAATTCTAATTTAACTAAAAACTAATTTTAAAAATAAAAATATTTTTTTAGGATTTTTCTTTAATTATTATTAATTAAAAACTAATTAAATTGATTTAAAACTAATTTTAATTTAAAATAAATAGCAAATTACTTCAATTAAATCTGGGTTTTTTCTAGAAATTCAAAATTATTATAAGGATCCTAGGAAAAATAATCTGAGCAGCTTACTAAGTTTAAANCGGGTTCAGATTGCTATAAAAGCTCAATACATTTTCCGTCTCAAAATAAATGTTAATTTTAAAATTACATAAAGTTTTATGAAACTTTCACTAACTTCGCTATTAACCAAATAAACGTCATTAAGGAACATTCATTTTGGGATATTTTAAAATAGAAATATGAACATTTATTTTGCGATGGGTAAAGTATATTTTGCGTGTCTCCGAATAGAAAAGAGATAAAATAAAATAAATATAAAAATATATTACAAATAGTTTTTCTTTTCTTAAATATGTTTAATTAGAAAAGGAAATTTAGACATGGTTTCTTTGTATTTCTTTTCGCAGTCTTTTATGAACAGCTAGACGGGTACATGCGCGTTGCGACGAAGGGTACTCGTGTAATTAAATTTTTCGGCGAGCAAATGTTTTATAATTTCATTCACCAAATAATTTGGTCACCTGTAAATGATTTTTTGTTTACTTAAAAGAATATAGCATAGTACCCGTGTAGAGAGAGTCAGTTAGTTTATTAAAAAAAAAATCCAAAAAACATCCTTGTGGTTTTCCCTGTTTCACACTATACATCACTTTCCCAAAAATTTCAATAGATACATCCCTCCGTTAGTAAAAGTTAGCATATATACATCCTTCAGTTAAAATGAGAACTAACGATGCAAATTATTTCTCCGTTATCTCTTAACGAGATAGAATATATTTACACCGTTATCTCTTAAGATGTGGTGTATCTACTTAAAGCTTCTGTTTTTGTTATATATCATAGCAGAATTTTGACTTTTTATTTTGCACTAAGACTTTGACTAATGTGAATTTTAAAGGCTAAAATCTATTATTAGGTGTTATATTAACTTGTTCAAACACTGAAATCACAACTTCAATCACAAAGTGCATCAAATCAATGGGTGCAGAATGAATAGTACACAGATTTTAGCACCAAATTAAGCCATCTTAGTTGAATTTGACTTTTTTAAGTTAAACCTATAAATTTTATGACTAAGTTGTCTAACCCTAACCTAGTGCAACGTAGATTTGCAGAAACTAAGGCAATTAAACAACAAGAACTCACAGAACAAGTATAAACCAAACACCCCTAAATTAGCTGGATTACACTACAAATCTAGATTATAAGCTACCACCTGCAGATATTAAGCCCTAAACAAATCAAGTAGACACTATAAGAGCTAAATAGGCAATAATAACACAAGAATAACAACAAGAACAAGATAATGCAAATTTGACAAAAACATGGCAGTTGAGTACTAAATCTCACATGGAACATGTAAAAGCATAACATGAGCAATCATTTAACACACAATCACTTAAACTAAATAAAGCAGATAAAAGCCATAAAGATCAGTAAACAAGCTATGAATAGTAAAGTGCTAAAATGTAAAAAAAGGGTAAACTTACAAGTGCCACACCCTAACTGACATAGGGTAAAAACCACCAAAAGCCTATCTTTAATAGGCTTAACTTACACCACAGGAACCTCAAAATCACAGGAACAAACACCTTCTTCAATGGATTTTTCAGGTTGACTTTTTTTGTTGACTTTAAGTGAGAATGAGAGCTATTAAATGATTAAAACTATAAAACTCACTCACAAGAGCTAGAAAGCTAATATGAGCTTATAAACTACTAAGAAAAAGCTTATATGTAAGCTCGATTTAAGTAAAGTAACAATTTTTTTGGATTTTTTGGTTTTTCTTATTTTTTTTTTGTATTTTCTTAAAAGTTTACTAAATAGACAAGATTAACTTTATAAAAGCTAGGCAAAGGACTACAGAAGGTTATTAAATCAATAAAGAAGCTAGTTTAAGGATTATTAAGCTAAGATGTAGATTAAGTAAAAGCTAAAACATAAATTAAAACCATTTAACTAAGAACTTTCATTAATAAAAACTGAGATTACACTAAGAATACATTTCAGAAATAATTTTGACAGCATAACTTTTATCTAAAACTACGCACAGAACATGGAGAAATGAGGTGGTATATATAGCCGAGCCCAAGGTGAGGGGTGCTAGGGTTTCTGAAGATGCTAGAAGCTCAATCTCAGCCACTCACTTTCAATCCTATCCAAAATGTTGTCATCCCACCATTTGTAGGCGTTATTTCATTCTTATCCAGCTGCCACGACACTTAAACCAATCAGTGAGCTTGGAATGGCCATGTGGAAGGAATAATGATGACATTCTCTGACAACGTGGCAGGCCTTCTAGAAGTATTATCCTCGTACTAGAATCTTGATGAAAATGATGGAAGCAGGGTAACTTGTGTGGAGAAGATGTACAGTAAAAGAAAGGCACGCTTATTTTTTTTACTTTATTTGGTTTGTGGGTCACGGGTTTTATAAATGGGAGGGTTTAGTTGGTGATGGGCTTATCTTATTTGGGCCAGGGTAGCAGGGGTGAAATGGGTTTATGGGTTTAAGTTATTATTGGGTTGGGATAGATGGGTTTAAGTTGTAGATGGATCCGGTTGTTATTAGTTGTAAGTGTTAGGGACCAAAAGTGTTAATTCTGAAATTCTGAGGACCATGGCTGCCAATCTCAATAATCTTTATCCAAGGGCTTTTATTGACAATCTTTGATTCATGGAGGGCCTTTGTTGCCAAATTTCCAAAATATCTTCATAAGGACCAAAATTGCCATTCTTGATACTTGGAGGACCAAACGTGTATTTCTTCAAACTCTTAACCAAGGGCCAATATTGTTGAATCTGAAACTTTGAGGACTTTAATGAACTTCGTGAGCTTTGACTTTGACCACTAGCTTTCTCGGCTCCGGCTTTTGACACTTTTCCAACTCCCGTGCTCGTTTTGTCATTTTCTTGTGATTTTTCGTCCTTTTCTTATAAATCCATGCCTGCACATCCAAAAACACAAAAACACAAGTATTTGGCATTTATGGGTTAGTTTTTGGTCTATTTGATCGGGTTTTGGTCAATAAAAGGTATGTGTATAAACACATACCACTCACCGTGAGTTGGATGATGTTTTAGTACTCTACGAAATGGGATTGATAAGTCGGGAAACCTCTACGTGCAACTTAAAATAGAATGTTGCGACTTAGGTTGGAGTAATGTCTAAGAAAACATAAACGTGCCTATATATATCTTTATATTGTTCATGATGTAGTACTTAGTATGTTGTGTATGTGGTTGTATAAAGATGGTTTATGGAACATGTTTAGTTTGTATATCTTATACTACCCTTCGGGCCAGCATAATTCAGAGGTCATGCAGTAAACGTTCGAGGAGCTAGGACACTTTAATTCGTAAATCCAACAACTCGTCTATCCATTTTACTCAAATGAACCCCTCACATGAAGCTCCCTAGTATTGTAGTGTTTGATAAAATATATGTTTTTGGTCATAAAAAGTTACATGTCCGAAGGTCGAATAAACTTAGGAAACTTTATTTTGAATGAAATTGTTATCTTTTATAAGTTTACTAAGTCTAGTATGGATGATATTACTTGCAAAATTTCATGGTTCATTCGTGGAATAGATCCAAATTGTATTGTTTTATTACGACTAAAACTTTAGTTAATGTTTCCAGTTTAGAAAGCCTTGAGGTTTTAGCCGTGGCCTTGCCGTGGCTTTAGTCTCGGCTACCATGTCTTTGAGATCTCATTCTTTGCCTTAGACGTGTTTGTGATCTCAGCCCAAGGCCTTTAGGCCATTTGGTTTACTTTAGCCGTGACAAAAAGTAAAGTCATTTAGATACATAAAAGGGGCTGTTAAGATTTTAAGAAAAAATATCATTCGTTATGCGTTTCCAGGACCCGAGCTTCTTTGTAAGTGAAGGAAAACGTCGTTCCGGACAACTTTCGTGTTTTAACTTTTTGATGAATCGGATCAGAAGGACTCGAAAAAATTCGAAATTTGATCAGAATGCTATTTGGCAGATTCGGGTTTTTAGTTTCGCTAATTTCTTTTGATCATATCTTTTGACTCGTGTGTCCGTTTTGGGTGATTCAAATTGCTACGTTTTTCTTATAAGATTCTCTATAACTGTAGGTTATCTATCCAAGGTCTTGAGTATTCTAGTTTTGTCGTTTTTCATAGCATAAGACAATAGTTTACTTGTTTACTTTCATAAGTTAACATATAAGCTTTTTCAACTTGTTTTATTTTTACATCATGAATTCAATATAATGACCATATATATCATGGATTAAGTAGGAGAAATATTTAAATGATGTAGAGCAAGAGTGGGTGTTAGTTTCCTTACAACTTTTGGCTTTCAATTAAGAAAGGAAATCAAGGATTAAGAACAAGAACAAGGACTTAGGAACCCTAGCTTTCAACTTCTTCAACCTCTTGACACCAACTTAGGATCACTTGAAAAGCACTTGAAGTCTTCTACTAGAATAATTCTTGAATGGCTTGGAGATCACCAAATGGAAGGAAGGACCTTTGGATCAAACAAAGCTTGACAAGAGCTTTGGAATTGATAAAGACTTGAACTCTTGAATAACTCTTGAAGGAAACTAGAAAATGGATTGTGTGTTTTTGTGTGGTGATGGATGGCAAGGAAGGAGAGAAAAGGGTATTTATATGGGCTTGAGGAGGTGCAAGTATGCATGAGTCACAATGCTTCCTTACTAAGTATTACATGTGTTACTAGATTAAGAAAACTTAGACATTAAGTTTGCATACTTGTAACAATTCCATCCAAGATCAAATCTAACCCTTCCATGTGTCTTGTGACTCTTAGAAAAACGCCACATAGGGCTGGAAAGAGGAGGTTAAGAGTTCCAAATAATTATCTGCTTTTACGGAGCGAGTTTTGGTTCCGTTAATCGCTAACTGTAAGTCGTTAAGTCATGAAACGTAAAACCGGGTATCGTAAAAATATGGAATTTGTAGAAATGATTAAACTTATCAATATACTCATTATTATCTTATAAGAATGAGTGATAAGTTTAATGGGTCGCGAATGTTAACGCTGGAAACATAGGTTTAAAACGCGTAAATCGCGTAAAATGCAAATTCGGAAAATGTAAAATTCCAAAATTCTTGAGAATGTTACGGAAGGTGAAAAACTTATATTTCTCTTAATTGTAATTTTCTGTGGACATATCGGGATGCCTAAATGACGTTTAAAGCTTAAAGTAATTCTCAGACACGGTTTCGTGATTTTTGCAGAAACGATCCGACGAATGTCAAACTTTCGGATTATCATTAAAATAGTTTAACTTACAAGAATGTGAAATAAAAATTTCGAAAATGAATAGTGAAAGTGAATAGTAAAAATGAATAGTAACCCGAAAATTCGAATTGTTACATCTTATTCCTAATAAATGAATTATGAAACAAATCAAACCTTGATTTTGATGGTTTCTCATACCAATAGATCCACAATTCTACCTAATTTCAATGTCAACAACACCGCTCACACCGTTACACACGTCGTTGATGACATCGTTATCCACTGACCACTTTAACAGATAACCAGAACAGTACAACACATACGCGCAGACGTAGGAGACAGAATAACAAAAATGGCATGAAAATGATCGAAGAACACGATGATGAGGATTGCCTAATCAAAAATAAAGATGATGTATCAATGACGTGGAATTTTAATAACTTATGTGAGTAAGCAATAGTTGTAGGTATGATAATGGAACAAAATTTGAAAGTTCGCATCATATAATGAAAGAAAGTAAAGTACATGTGTGATAACGATACTTGCATGCAAGTACGTTGCTATTTTATAAGTGTATAGGGTGTGGTGAAGGAAAAGAGTAAGGAATCTACTTTTCCTTGAAGGAAAGCCAATGCAAGGGTTACGGGAAAACAAAAAAATAGGGAGGGGACCACAAAAGACATAAGCCTTGCGGGAGTGTAGTCCCGAATGAAAAAGGGAGAGAGACAAGAGTGAGAAAATATTACGTTATTATATTGTGTGTGTATTTGTGTTTTGGGGGTATTTTTAAATGATAAAAAAATTATGAAAGAGAGAGAAAGTGCTGCAATGGTTGAGGGAAAGTTGAAGGAAAATGTTTTGGAGAGAGAAAAAGCTGATGTGGCGAGGGAAAACCCATGACCACACCCTCCACCTTAACCAAAACCCTTTTCTTTATGATGCAACTTTTGTTTGGCCCAAAGAATCTTTATGCAACAACGTCTAAAACCATTATTCAAGGGAAATTACTAAAAATGTCATATTTAAGCCTTTTTATCTATATCTTGGTCATGTTTACTCAAAAAATGTCATGAGGTTGTCGCACCTCACAAGTTTTGTAGGTGCGACGGCCATCTAACTAAAGGATGACATGTGGAAACCAAAATCTATAAACTAATGAATGACTTGTGGAGGTTCTACACATTATTTGAAAAACTATAATACAAAATTACAAGTGACAACCTTTCATTTGAATGTTTATTTCGCATCTGTAGCACGTGTGGTGTGCGATAGAGGGCATGACCATTTTCAAAATTTAAATATGTCTTTGGTGTAAAGAAAATGGTCAAATACAACCATTTTCGCAATTTTCTCTTACAAAAAGCTCAAATAAAATAAGATGAAACTAAAAGGCACAAATTTAAATAAAAACAATAAAATTTAAGAGTCTAAGGGCTTGTTTGTTTTAAATAGTAATTAAGTCTTGCCCAGCTATACTGTTTGGGTGTATATATAATGTCTGTTTGTAAATAAACGGTTTTTGTTTGTTTCGTATGTTAAATAAATGTCTGAATCATCATAATTATGAATGAATCGGTGATTTAATAATAAAAACAACATTCTCGTGAATTGTTTTATAGTAAGCCGTACTTCTGGATTAAGTTTAAAACAAACAAACTTTTTCCAACTTAACAAATTATGTCATTTTCTCAATTATAACAATTAAGTTGTAATCAAAAGTGACCTAAGACATAGTAGTATAGTACAGTTTTAAGGGGAAAAAATAAAAAGTCGATCAAGGATTCAAGGGTTAAAACGTCAAATTGATCAATTGACATAAAGAACTATAGGGAGAATTTCATATATATCCCTCTCTGGATGAATATATCATTTGTATCAGTTTTTGATGTATAAAGTAGAATGATTTTAATGTATCAAAATGATATATATGTAAATTTTAAAATGCAGAGGCATATAGTAAAAGAGCCAATCTAAATTGCTAGTTTGTAGATTTTACAGTTCATATAACGTTTAATAATTTTAGTATGTATTTATTTGTTAGCATTAGTTATAAAGTTGTAAAAAACGATGTGTTCAACTGTTCAAGAATATAAAGGAGTAATAATGCTGAATTTTGGAAAAGAGTATGACACGATTGACTATTCAAATTTGGAGATTATTCGGAACTCGGGAGATGAGCTTGGGTAACACGCAGATTGAAAGGACTTGGGTGTGCATTAGTTTGGGGTCGATCTGTGTTTGGAATGGATCCCGCACTAGGCAAGTTCATATGGGTATAGGTTTAAGGCAAGGGGAGCAAAGGTTGACGTGTTGTAATGACAGGCAAGAGCGTTGCAGATGTCCGGAAGGGGAGCAAAGGTTGACGTGTTGTAATGACAGGCAAGAGCGTTGCATGAATAAACACTTCAAGAAACATCTTTGAGAACCGAGACAACCCCTTACAATATTGTACTAGAAGGAGAGGATTTTTATTTCATACCATATAAACCTGGATCCAAAACTAATTTTGTCTGCTTGACACAAACATGTAACAAGCTAATAAGTTTCTATTCTTTAACAATGGAGATACAAATTAAATGTTCAAAAAATCTGGAATCAAGAGAGGCCAAGTCCCGATATTTCTGAAATAGAAATAGAGGCCCTTTTAAGTTCCTAATCCTGTTACTAGTCAAAGTTCAAATCTATCCTGTGTCTCAAACCACGGTTCCAACTTCTGAGCTAACTGCAACTTCTTGAACAGAACCTGCCATCAGTTATACCGAAGAGGTCAGATTAAAAATGGCAATTGCGAGCCACTCAGATACACATGAGTCCATTTGGGTTATCAGTTGGGTCAAACGGGTCACAAACCATCCAAAATGTATTCAGATGCATAAAACCTCCTAACTCAATTTTTTTAAGGAAAAAAACCTCGTATTACTCTTGTCATGATATCGTATTTCTGATCATAATTACCACAAAAATTATTTATAGCACTAAAAAGATGAGTAAAAAATGTGCAGGTGTACTCCTTATAAACCCATACTAAACAACTACCTGTTTGACTCAATTTTGTCACCCAACCCCTCCAGTTTCCTACCACTAGTGAGAATAGCGAAGAATTTTATGGTGGATGGTACTTACTAGGATCGATTGTCGTGGTGTCGGCAGGAGTTGTTGCTGCCGCCAGAGAATCCTCACTGATGGCTGCAGGGATTGCTGGTAGAGAGTCATCGTTGGTGGAAGCAAGAGGTGTCGTAGTCGCTTGAGGGACCTCTGTGGTGGCAGCAGTAGCGGTCTCCATTGGTATTGCCAAAGTCTTTTCAGGAGTGGCAACAGATAAAGGTGTTGAGGACAAGTTAGGTATGGTGGCTGTGTTGAACTGTGATGGGTTTTTAAGGTCATCAAGACCAATTTCTTTTTCAAGAGTGCTCTTGAATTCCCTCGAAACTTCCTATAAAAATGAATAATCAATAGCACCCAGTTATTTTAAACATGGCATGTAATTATGACATGATACTTTAACATCTACATTTATGGTTGTATGCATTGCCTGAAGTTCCCTGATCGTCGGTTGAAATGTCCGCAAAGTTTTTCCAAGATTTTTAGCAATCTGCAATTGGAAGCGGTTAAGTCAATGGCAAATGAATAGTCAAAGAGAAACTATGAGTATTTACGTGTCATTCCATCCCATATAAATATAAATATGAAAATAAGATTGACTTTTGAGGTCAAAGAAATGGAAAGTTTCCGCGGCATAATCTTCAAAGTTCATGGAAAATACATTAAACTTTATAACTTGTATTGTAAAGCACATGTCATGTGGAGTTAGCAGTAGCATGAACTGCACATTAATTGGAATATGAAGGAATATGACTGACATTATATTAGGGGATTTGGGTGATCGAACTGGTTGATATATTCTCAACTAGGGTACGCACTATGATAACAAAAAAATTCAAGGGGCGCAGTAGAACATAGATTATCATTCATCAATATACTTTGGCACTAAAATTTCAGGGTACATACTAGTGTTTCTAACTCCCTTTAAGAAATTTTAAGGACCCAAGACCAAAGCTCCGCAAGCCAATAGGCAAGAACTGACCACAGTTAAGCTCAAGGCACCAAGAAAGGTCTAATAGAGATTCATGTCTACACATTCTTCCTTGAGTACTATAACTTTTAAGTGACCGGACATTGCTACTAATTCCAAATATATAAAATAGATAACAAGATTTAGTTATTTTCTAAGTGATCATACCAAGATTTTGGGGTGTTTGGATGTGCGTGTTCAAAGTGATCATATCAACTTTTAGAATTAGAATCGGATGATTAGTTGATCAAAGTTGTAGATACAAGAAGTCCCACCTTTCTCTTCATGAATATTCCTTTAAATCTAATTATTTTCAACCAAAATGATCATAAGCACTTTCACTTTAAACATACAAAAGTAACCATTACAACTTCATTTTAATCACATCCAAACACCATGTTAAACCCTTGTATACACATACAAAGTTACAACTGGATAATTATGTAGCCTTTTTTTAAAGGTTCCACAAACATTCAACTTATGTACTAAGTGCAATTAAAGTAGTTAAATTAGTATCGTGTGCTTGCAAGTGTGGCAACATCACATACAACTACTATATATATCAATCACATTTTCAACTATTAAGAATCACCCATGATTCAATCAATATGCACCAAAAAAAAAGATCAATAGCTACGGTTTCTAAGCGAAGTTACAATACCTCGGCAAGACCTTTGGGACCAAAAACCAACAACGCAACCACTCCAATCACTAAAGCTTCTGGAGCTCCAACTCCAAACAAAGATGCAAACACACCTTTCCTTCCATTTTTCCTCATCTTTTCTGCAAAACCATATCAACAAAATCCATTTTTAAGTCAACCACATTACCATTTTGACTTTTTAAAGTCAAACAAGTAACATTCAACCTCAAGTTTAACATCCATATCACAGTTTTATACTAGTTCCACCTACCACTAATCAAACTAATAAAAAAACACTACAAATTAAACAAATTTAGTATCACATTCATAACAAAAGCTTACATCTTTTTACATTTCAAACTCCTTAAGTTTGACTTAGCACTAACTACACTAAAACTTGTTAAAAACTTACCAAATTTTAAAGATTTTAATGAAACTGAAAACCCATTTGACTTAAGTCCATTCCAAGTAGAAAAAGAAGATAAACCAAGTTGAGGAACTGATTTCAATAGTACTTGGGCTTTATAAAGTGTTGGTAATGGTGATGAATATGGATGAATGAGAGTTGAATAAGCCATTGGTGGGAGATTATGGTGAGTTGATCTGAGCTTGAAATATGGGGAGATGTTTGATTGAATGGCAACTGGGGGTTGTTTGGATGTGTGTTTTACTTTTATATTGAATAGTAGTGTTGAATGGTTTTGACTTTGGGTTTGTTTGTTTTGTAGGTTCCGGGTTCAGATTGCTATAAAAGCTCAATACATTTTCCGTCTCAAAATAAATGTTAATTTTAAAATTACATAAAGTTTTATGAAACTTTCACTAACTTCGCTATTAACCAAATAAACGTCATTAAGGAACATTCATTTTGGGATATTTTAAAATAGAAATATGAACATTTATTTTGCGATGGGTAAAGTATATTTTGCGTGTCTCCGAATAGAAAAGAGATAAAATAAAATAAATATAAAAATATATTACAAATAGTTTTTCTTTTCTTAAATATGTTTAATTAGAAAAGGAAATTTAGACATGGTTTCTTTGTATTTCTTTTCGCAGTCTTTTATGAACAGCTAGACGGGTACATGCGCGTTGCGACGAAGGGTACTCGTGTAATTAAATTTTTCGGCGAGCAAATGTTTTATAATTTCATTCACCAAATAATTTGGTCACCTGTAAATGATTTTTTGTTTACTTAAAAGAATATAGCATAGTACCCGTGTAGAGAGAGTCAGTTAGTTTATTAAAAAAAAAATCCAAAAAACATCCTTGTGGTTTTCCCTGTTTCACACTATACATCACTTTCCCAAAAATTTCAATAGATACATCCCTCCGTTAGTAAAAGTTAGCATATATACATCCTTCAGTTAAAATGAGAACTAACGATGCAAATTATTTCTCCGTTATCTCTTAACGAGATAGAATATATTTACACCGTTATCTCTTAAGATGTGGTGTATCTACTTAAAGCTTCTGTTTTTGTTATATATCATAGCAGAATTTTGACTTTTTATTTTGCACTAAGACTTTGACTAATGTGAATTTTAAAGGCTAAAATCTATTATTAGGTGTTATATTAACTTGTTCAAACACTGAAATCACAACTTCAATCACAAAGTGCATCAAATCAATGGGTGCAGAATGAATAGTACACAGATTTTAGCACCAAATTAAGCCATCTTAGTTGAATTTGACTTTTTTAAGTTAAACCTATAAATTTTATGACTAAGTTGTCTAACCCTAACCTAGTGCAACGTAGATTTGCAGAAACTAAGGCAATTAAACAACAAGAACTCACAGAACAAGTATAAACCAAACACCCCTAAATTAGCTGGATTACACTACAAATCTAGATTATAAGCTACCACCTGCAGATATTAAGCCCTAAACAAATCAAGTAGACACTATAAGAGCTAAATAGGCAATAATAACACAAGAATAACAACAAGAACAAGATAATGCAAATTTGACAAAAACATGGCAGTTGAGTACTAAATCTCACATGGAACATGTAAAAGCATAACATGAGCAATCATTTAACACACAATCACTTAAACTAAATAAAGCAGATAAAAGCCATAAAGATCAGTAAACAAGCTATGAATAGTAAAGTGCTAAAATGTAAAAAAAGGGTAAACTTACAAGTGCCACACCCTAACTGACATAGGGTAAAAACCACCAAAAGCCTATCTTTAATAGGCTTAACTTACACCACAGGAACCTCAAAATCACAGGAACAAACACCTTCTTCAATGGATTTTTCAGGTTGACTTTTTTTGTTGACTTTAAGTGAGAATGAGAGCTATTAAATGATTAAAACTATAAAACTCACTCACAAGAGCTAGAAAGCTAATATGAGCTTATAAACTACTAAGAAAAAGCTTATATGTAAGCT
>LBNU01004796.1:121136-137767 GCA_014162995.1 Artemisia annua | reverse complement strand
TTTTTTTTTTTTTTTTTTTTTTTTTTTTAATTTATTTTTTTTAATCCCTGTGAACCCTGAATTTTAATGGCATCTTATACTCAAATCTAAATTACAACATGCTCATTTTGATATGAAAGTGGCTTTAACTTACCCATATTGTTTACGTCTTTGTATAATTTTAGGGTCTCACAGATTACCAATTAGTATGTACTTAGTCCATTATCTAATACTAGTACGATACTCGCGTGTTGAGTCGGTAGGAAAAACACAATTAAATTTTTCAGGGAGCTAGGTTTTTTGATTATGCGTTTTTCATGACAATAACTTACAAGACGACAAGAATATGAAGTGTATTTCTTGACACACAATGTTTATAATTGTATGTATTTGTACCAAATGACTTTTAAAATTCTATGTAGAGTGTTAAGTTGGATAAGGGAATTATTTTTTGTCTCTCAAAACTTTTACTTTTCATAATTTTATCAAAAAGGGGTTTTCTAATTTGTGGGATGGTTTAAAAACTTTGTATGAACATATTTTTTTCCTAATATTAATTATTGTCCAAAAGAGATAACTTGGTAAATGAAAGGATATTAGGATATTATTAATATATAAGTAACATCCAAAATGGAAAGTATACTACTGGTTTATCCGAACCGAATAAACCGATTAACTCGAAAACCGAACCGATGAATACCCAGGTTAAAATTATTTATCCGCCTTTTTTACTCTAAAAAATCAGATACTATAATTGGTCTTTGGTATTTAACTATTGGGCTACAGTAGCATTAATACAAGAGAAAATTTGAGGCCCCCAACTGAATATGGCCCTGTGCAGTACGTTGAGCAGCCCATATCTGGCCATGCCATTAACCCTTAATGAAATAGCAAATAAATTGTTTAGAGTCACAAACTCACAATACTTCGAACTGCCTTTTAATTAACTTTCATTAGCATATAACAAATTAAAGGATTTGTTTGTGAGACGACATGCAATAAGCAAAAAGCTAGCTCTATTTCGATCTCCATAAACACTAGAATATTAGTTTGACGATCAAACCGACTTTGCTTCCACCATCTTCTCTGTCAAAGAATTCGTAAACTGGATCAAACACAGGTGTCGTTTAACTTGGAAAGCTTTTCTGAAACAAGTAAAAGCTTCAAGAAAGTTGGTTGTGGGTTATGGACTATTTGGCGAAAACCCGTTTTGTTTAAGGTGGAAAGCTTTCATGAAAAAAGTAAAAGCTTTACGAAAGTGGGTTGTGGATAATAGTTCTCCAGAGCCGTGGTATATATTCGCTTTGGTTTATTTTCTGTTTTACTGTAATTGTTGAGAAAATTTTCAAGCAAATCGTTAATCTCATTGATTTTTTTTACTGTTTTAAGAAAGTTATGTTATCGAAAGTTATTTCAAGTCATTAATTAGTTTATAAGTTGACGAAATCTTGCTTTTCACATTCTGAACGCTTATGATAGGATATACTTGTTCATAGGTTGTCACAGTTTAAAATCAGTTGCGGAACTCATGCTGTGGTAGAAAACTTGATTTTACTAAATGAGTTATGAGGCTGTGTTTCTGATTTGGCAAGTTGCTGACCCTGAGTTCATGATGCAGAATTTCACGGTGAGTCTTCATGGTTATGGACCTATATATATATGGTCTCCTCTTTTTAAGTGTCCCAAAGGTTGAAACTTCACCTCATAATCATAGATATATCAAAACTGGGAGTATGTTTCATATACACACAAAACAAAAATCGCACGGTAAATCACAGTACAACATCAACACAACATTTAAGAAACTGATTACAATAGCACTTAGACAAATTGTTAGTACGCATGATGGTGAAACTTTTTTATGATAAAAATCATTTAAAATAACTAATGGTAACGAGAAATATATATATATATATATATATATATATATATATATATATATATATATATATATATATATATATATATATATATATATATATATATATATATATATATATATATTGGATTAGATATTGAAGATGGTGTTATAAACTTATATTTGCCTAATCATTGTAACTATTTAATTTCCTAATTGTTTCATGACTTCATCTTCGCACAGGCAAATTTGGGCAACTTTAGAAGTGGACGCCTCCATACTATGATAACAAGTGGTTTCAGTCATTTTGAAGCTGACCATATTGTTGGCAGGGCCGTCTCATGAATTTCGGTGGCCCTGTGCCATTACTATAATGAGGCCCCACTAAATACCAAACATAAATATATAAATAACCAATCTAACTAAAAAGTGGCTAAACTGTTAACAATTAAAACTTGAAAAATTAAAGATTGTATTCTAAAAGGCAAAAATAGGCAAAAATCTAATTCAAACAAATCAAAATAATAACTTTGAGTCACTCATACCTGATGGATTAATAGCAAGACACAACAAGAATATTGCTGGAAGACGATCGGATGATATTAAAAAAAGTACTGCGCAAGAAGCCAAGACACTTTACCCACCGAGCAGTTTTTTTTATTAACTTATGAGACTTTCATACTTTTGTGTATATATATACCGTACATAATATTTACCTATTGGGCCTTAGCCCTATTATTGGCCTACTCCATCTATGAACTCTGATACGAATTACTGGAATTAGTACCATTTATTCGGATAATAACAAAATACTACATATACATATAACGATTTTTTTTGGTGGCCCCTCTTTGGTGGTGGCCCTGTGCCAGCGCACCTGTAGCACACCACAATATCCGGCCTTGATTGTTGGAAACATGGTTTGTTTTTACTTCCACGGGAAGAAGGTAAGTTCACATGCCTTATAATTTCCATGCACCTATTTAAGTTGACATAATTTTAGGGCTCTTCTAAATTTAGACGACTTATTTAAACTTTAGAAATTAAAGGTCAATGTATCTAAGAAGGATTTCTTCTAATTTTGTTTGGTGACATTTGTTGTTCATTAACACCTTTTTGTAATATAAAGAGATATACTTATTTTCTTCGGGTAAAAGAACCAAACTCCGTTTCGTATAGACTATATTTATTTCAGAAATAATTATCAAAGTTTATGAAAACAAAAATTGATTTGCCATTCAATATGCCGAAAGCCGGAGTCATTAAAGTCAAAATAATGATTTTTGGTGAAATGACTGACATCAACTATAAATGAGTCTACTTTGCTTATTGATGATTCATTCCACAGATTGTACATAAGTTTGGCCCAAAATTTCTACTGAAGTTGTACCTGGCTGGGGCTATTGCTGGTTCATCCTTCTTCTTGTTAGAACGTGCTTCTATAAAGGTACAACGATCGATCTTAAGATTTTTAAAATTAATCGATAGTGGCTCATGTTGATCCCTAATATATACCATAAAACACCTTCTTTATTCCCATGATTGATCCCTAATAACAACTAACAAGAGACAACTTGTGGGGGATACTTGATCTCATGTCCTCCAATTAAAATGGATGGAGTTCTACATGATTTCGTATCATTTTCAAACTAAAAATATTTATTCTTGCAGCTCTGTAAAACCAAATAAAAAAAGAACGAAAACATGGTAGGAGAGATTCAAACCCAAGACTTCATCATGAGTGATACCACTTGTTCTATATTAAAAGTATCTATTGTAAGCATAATGTAGGTATTACTGTTCATCAATAGTAAATACCATTTTGATAAATGTTATATAACAAATAATTAGGTAGCATTATACGAGTATAAAAATAGTTGAGAGCTAGATCACTTTTTGTACTCAAACAGTACAATATGAAAAACACCCGCTAGTCCCAACTACAATGTTTTAAAAACCGGGTCACTAATCAACCTGATCGAGTCACTGATTCACTGGTCCAACCGGTTCAACCACCGGGTTAACCCGATTTCCAAACCGAAACAATAGTTCGATTTACAAAATATATATTACAATACAAAATACATACAATTCAACGAGAAGAAAAGTTTTAAACTAAAATCACATTGCATTTAGTAACGGTTGAACCAACCAATTCAAAATGGCCCTTTTTTCTCCCAAAAACGGTTCAACCGGGTTTCAAAACATTGCCCCAACAACATATATTATACAACTTCAAATAGCATGATCACATCAATCTTAAGCACATTATATTATGAGTATTGTTTTCATATTTCACATCAACGGTATAGTGTTTTAACTCACTTCATTATTTTTCCCCTAACTACAGGATGGATCCGGCGATTCAGAGATACCAATGCTGGTACTTTAGCAATCCAACATCTCTCCATATCTTGTTCATGCATACGAATTTGAATATCTGAATTTGTTTTTTAGGGAGCAAGTGCCGCAGTGACCGCTATCGTGTTGCTTGATTTATTTTATATCCCAACCAAGAAGAAATACTCTCTTCTTGAGTTTATAATGTATAGTGCTTCCATCTTACTGGTAAATTAACTTTGACATTATCGCAATGATCATATATGCATGGTTAGCTTATGAGTATCTTATGACTCTTTTGTTTCCTTTTATCATTTCACGGAATATATTGTTAGTTTTATAGACGATAAAATAATAGATGTGTGTTAGGATCGAACTTGAGATCACGGGATTGTTGGACCTTGTAATTGCATAAGTCTTGTACATATGTAAATAACGATAGTTAAAGGACCAATATTGTATGGTAGATAGTTTATAACCGAATAGCGGTTAGTAGTTAAACTTAGTTATTAGTTAAGTTGGTTATTTTCTGTAAATTAGTGAAAGGTTGTGTCTCTTGGAACACACCTATTCGAACAGTCACGATGGTTCAAATGGCAACCATTGGTTTAGTATAAATAGGAGATACAATGTAACGTTTTAAGTAGTGTCCAGAAATACAATGTAAACACTTTTATGTTGTAGTTATTATAGAACCATTTCTTTGTCAATCTTGTGAATCTTGTGTCTGATAAAACCTGTGCATTAATATCGATTTATCAGTGGTATCAAGAGCCAAAGGTTCAAACTGGGAAAAACAAATCTAGACCGAAAGGTTTGCAAGATTGCAAGAAGTGATTCAAGTTTTGATCATCAAGATCAAAAGAGGGAAAAGACACCAAGGGAAACACGTTGGGAACAGAAGAGACTCGGTGACAAGAAGACCAGTGACAAATGGAAGACCGACAGATGGTGAAGAGGAAGCAATAAGAGATTGCTACAGGAAGTTCATTGATAATGGTGATATACCATGAAATTGCTTAAGTGCCTTGGGTTGAAAAGCCTTTAGAAGTGGGTGAAACAAGCAAAGTTGCTGATGCCAAGGACCTACCAGGCCAGAAGGATAAGACAGTGAAGGATAGAGCACATGAAGATGGAATGAACAACAGATTTGTCACAAGAACCTTTGTTGGTGATCTATATCACACGACAACAAAGAAGCAGGGAAACCTTGTTTGCTATATAACGCAACAAGAAGAGAAACAAACACTCGTTTGTTTTGGAAGGATACCGAGAGAAGTATTAAAGGATTTTGTGGAAAGGGACTTGGAATTCGAGACAAAAGAAACAACGAAACATTATCTGAATGTTTTGGAAGAAAACCGAGAACAACAAGTTCTAGAACACGGTTTGAGATAGAGGAATTCAAGTCGACACAAAAGGAGATACCAACGTGAGGAACAAGTTAGTAACACCGGAAAGATAAAGGATACTCGTTTGATTGTGGACAGAAAACTGGATTCGACACAAAAGAAAGGGAAGAAGCCGAGTATGGACAAGTAAACAACAACGAGACAACAACAACAAACAACTTGGTAAAACATAAAGTTTGTTGGAGTTGGTGATACTAACGTGGAGAAGATGAAGAACAAGACTTAAGCAATTAAGGGGGAAAATGTTGGACCTTGTAATTGCATAAGTCTTGTACATATGTAAATAACGATAGTTAAAGGACCAATATTGTATGGTAGATAGTTTATAACCGAATAGCGGTTAGTAGTTAAACTTAGTTATTAGTTAAGTTGGTTATTTTTCTGTAAATTAGTGAAAGGTTGTGTCTCTTGGAACACACCTATTCGAACAGTCACGATGGTTCAAATGGCAACCATTGGTTTAGTATAAATAGGAGATACAATGTAACGTTTTAAGTAGTGTCCAGAAATACAATGTAAACACTTTTATGTTGTAGTTATTATAGAACCATTTCTTTGTCAATCTTGTGAATCTTGTGTCTGATAAAACCTGTGCATTAATATCGATTTATCAGGGATTGCACACTTTACGTATGAAAGTTAAAGATTAATAATTATCTATAAATGTTATATTAATTATTAATTAAACATAAATACTTAACGATCGTTAGACATTTAACGGAAAAGGCTAACGACCGTTAGACGAAGATAAGTAAAGTTTTTATGTGTGAATAATTGGAAGTCAAAGAAGGTTCCGGAACCCCTTGGGGTATCCCAAACCGATCGGCCAAAGGTGGATTCCCACCTCCTTTGTGCCTTGAGCTCCAAGTTATTAATTTACACTATATAAACAAAACCAAGGCTCATTGTTTTTCATCTCTTGTACACATAGTCTTTGGTGTTTTTTCCTTCTCTTCACCTTGCAAAAATCGAACACCCTAATCCCTTAGGGTTTCGAAATCTTTGAAGCTTAAAAGTGTTCTTGTTTTATTATTACTTGCATAACTTTAACTTGTTTTAGTACGTGTGTACAAGAACGTGAATCAAACACACTATTGTTTGATTCTTGGATTGAATAACAAAAAGGTAAGGGGTTATTCTTATAATCCACATAAACCCTAATTAGGGTTCTTGATCTTGTCTTGAAGAAAAGCTCTAATTGATTCTTGTTCGGGCTAGAATCACTACGGTATGTTTACTTTATTATTTGGTTAATTAATTTACACATTATATGATCCTATATGCTTCCGCTATGCTTACTTGATGCTTTTATTTATATATGTATAACATGAGTATAAAATTCCAACATATATATAGTCTGGGATAATGTGTCACTAACATTAGCGGTATGAATTTTAGTTTTATCAGCACCATTCTTCTTTTTAACATAGAGATTAAACATATTACATTTCCAGTTTATAACTGATAATTATATGGAAACCATTAGGGTACACTTACCAGTTACCACTTTGCCTATCAGTAGTAATCTTTGTCATTATACTATATGATTATTTAGCTAATATATATTCACAATAACTTAAGTTAAATGTTTATAACCATATGGTTATATTTTGAAAACCTTTTTGTTTATTCTGAATATGAATTGTTGATCCTTGATCTGAAAATTCAAACGGTAACTTGTTTTTTTAATAGAGGGACTATTTACAGTGATTTGAGAAATTCATTTTTTTTTTTTTTTTGGAAATATTTAATTGCAACTATTGTTTATTCTTTACTATTTCAGAGGGGAGAAGGAGGGTCTGTTCACTTGGGTGGTGCTGCGGTGGCTGCCATAGTTTGCGCACGACTGATGATGAAGAAACATCTATGAATTAATAGTTAGACTATCTTTTGTTTAATTAGCGTAATAGTATCGATATAATATGTTACGAGATTCATGTTTGTTTTTTCCCCTTTGTTTCCACACCCGTTTTACACATGCGCTAGTGAGATCGTTTGTGGTGTTGGTGTTGGCCCAAAAGTTAGGTACGTAGCCGATAGTGAGTTTTTTTGCTGGTAAGAACAAATGGTCACACAGTTCGTTGTCGTTTTCCATAGTTGCTTGAAAGTCGATATCATTAACTCTCATTCTACAAAGACAACATGTTTTATAAATGGGGGCTGATTAAGAAATTGATTGACACACATATAAAAATAATGTCAAATTACAAGGGGCATTCACAGTTCTGTTTCAAACCGATACTGAAAACCAAGTCGATTTAGAACAGAACCAAGCGGGCATACTCTAGTGTCATCCCTTTGATGCTATTTCCTGGGAAACCAAAAAGATATTTTGGTTGTATTGGAGTGAAATTAGATGTAAAATAGTAGTGATGAGTGGTATTTATATTTTATAGGTTTTAGAGGAAATGGATATTTTTTTGCCAAAAAGAAAAAGTGGCTATTTAATTATTGTACCATTATAACATATGGAATTTTAGGAAAAAATAAATTAGAACATTCAAAATACCAACGTTAAACGGTTAAAGTGATGCGACGCGATAGCCCTATAATGAAGATGGTAACGCACTCGTACCAGAGGTGCTCTTAGAGCTTATGAACTTGGGTTTTCAGTTTAGTTAAGTTCATAAATTCAAATTCATAGTCTTATAAGCCATAAGTAATGAGTTTATTGACATTTCAAATTTAATAGGCTTTTAAGCCCATCATATAAGCTTACATAGATACGGATAACAATGTGTGAGTCACGTAATTAAGACTAGTTGTGCGGTTTCTCTTGTTCGTTAGCATCTAAATTACAAAAAGCATGATCTATATGCTAAACGTCCGAACCATCTATAAAAGGGCTTAGTGGTAAGGCGGCCCGAAGGTCTTAGAAGAGACATGGGTTCAAACCTCACGGAGAACATCTTGGAATGGTCAGGGAAGAGTTTGAAAATGACCACAAGAATACCGGGTGTCAGATGAACATACGATATCCCAATATCATGAAACATTCAAATTATTTTTTATAAGAGCTGATTAATTGTTACACTAAACTCCTGTTTACTTTGCTTATTATTGCTTCATCCAACATGTTGTACACATTGTTAAAAAAAACATGTTGTACATAAATTTGGCCTAGATTTTCTACTGAAGTTGTATTTGGCTGGGGCTATTAATGTTGGTTCAGCCTTGTATAGTACATGTTGGACACTGCTTCTGTGAAGGTATAAATTAAACGTCGATCCTAACGGTTTTAAGAATTAATTTATTATCAGTTCCATGCAGTACGTTGATCCCTTAATAGCATAAAACATCTTCATGATTAATTCCTTTGGTTCCTTGTTAATGGATTGGATCTTGATGACTTCTGAAGTTGGATTATTTTTCATCCCTGTCCCCCTTTTTTCCAGATTAGGTTTAAAAAACAAAATGAACTACGTTAATGGTGGCATGCAACTTAGTTTTAATAATGAGGTACTATAAATTAAATTAAAAAGTTGATAGTTTCGTTTCTTCAATATAATCCATTTGTTATGTTCATTTTTTTTTTTTTTTACTTAAAAACATTACAATTTACTCTCAAGTCGCAACTACATAATATGTAAGTATAGCTTTAAACAACATAAGCCCATTCAAAGAATGTCCATTTCAAGCACATTTTCATAACCATTGTTTAGTATTCTACATCAATGGTACAGTGTTTTAATGCATTTTATTGATCACTGGCACTTTAACAATCCAACATTGTTGGCCCAATTTACGGATCTTTAATCAAAATATACCAAAAAATATGAAATAATCTCTATTTCTATAAAAGTGTTGAAATAATCTCTATTTCTATATATTCAGTCATTGCTGTAATCGTTACAAGTTCTAATCTATATATAAGAAATGAAAAGGTGTGAATGAAGGGTTGTGTTGGTTCGAATAGAATCCAACAGATGTGTCCCTTCCTTGAATAACTGTTTTGTAACTGCTATGACAGTTATTTTCCAGCGTGTTGACTTTTCTTGGTTGACTTTGACTTTCGGGTTTGACCCTCTAAATGGATAGAAAACGGGTAGATTGGGATTAATTAACCCAATATTCTCCCCCTTAATCACAATCGCTGCGACGTAGATCTTTTAAGTCTTTTGTAGTCATCCCCATTTTGCTTCCTTTAACATTAATATTGATCGAATTTTGGAATCTCGTGCACTCCCTGCTATCTTTTGCGATGTTTGCACTCTCTGCGATTTCTGCACTCTCTGCTGTTTCTGCACTCTCTACTGTTTCTGCAATCTCTGCTGTTTCTGCACTCACTGCGGTTTCTTATTGTATCATTTTTCTTCAGTTATAGTTGCCATAAGCAACATTGGCTCTAAGTCTTCTTCAATAAAATTGGATTGTTCTCTGACTTGATTCTTGCGTTTATTTTGACATTCATATGCATAATGTCCAAGTTTGTGACATCGGTAGCATGTGACTTGAGATTTGTCTCTTGTATCTTCTTCAAAAGACGCTCGTTCTTCCCTTTTAGATTGATAATTGTTCTTGTCTTGTTCTCGGACTCGAGAATGGTTAGATCTTCCTTGACCATATTCTCTAAAAGGTTTTCCTTGTCCTTCATATCGTGTATACATCAAACTCTCTTGATTGTATACTTGTTTATCTTTTTTAAACTTAATCCTTTCTTCATAGGTCTTAAGTCTACCAATTGCTTCTTCAAATGTCATAGTGTTTAGATCGGAATATTGTTCTATAGATGCTACTATTTGCAGATACCTATCAGGTACAACATTTAGTAATTTCCTCACTAAATTTTGATCTTTTATTTCGTGTCCTAGACTAGCGGCTTTGTTTACAAGAGTTGTTAGTTTTCCGGTAAAGGTGTCGATTGTTTCATCTTCCTTCATATGTAACAACTCAAGTTCAGATCTTAATGTTTGAAGTCTGGCTTGTTGTACTTTTTCTTCGCCTAAGTGTCTAGCCTTTAAAGCCTCCCATATTGCTTTTGGGGTTTTGTGCTTTGTTATTTGAAGTAATTGTTCTTCGGGTAAGGATTGGTAAAGGTATGCAATAGCAATTTTCTCCTTTTTCTTATCGGGTTGAGTTGAGTCTAATGGCTCTATTGTTTCCCATAACCCATTTGCTTCTAAAATAATTTGCATTCGAATTGCCCATAGTGAGTAATTCGCGGGTTTTAACATCGGGCATTGGAATTGAGGAGTAGTATTGTTTATACTAACTTCCTTCTTTCCACTATCACCTTCCTTCGTCATATCTCTAGGATTTGATAAAAATAATCTCCTAAAATTCTAACACGGGGTGTGTTAAAAGAAATCTAGCGTGCTTTTAATGTTTTGTGTCTAAAATGACAATCAAAACTCTATAGGATTTAGTTTTAATCCAAAAACTATCCTTGGAGATTTTATATTCTAAGATGAATAACCTAAGGTTAATTTTTCCTTAAAATTATTCCTAATAATATAATAAGTAGTGTAATCACTAGGTTATTATATTTTCTAAACCTCGAAAAGATACTAACTTAAAAATAAGGAAGTAACTTATCTAGAATAAAATTATACAATATATATCAAAATCTAATATATACTATATAAAAAAACGAAAGTGGAAGGGTGGTATTTGTGAATTTTGAAACCTGGGGGGTTATTAAACCCGTAGCCCTTTTAGGTCCTTGTGTTGCCCTAGGCTTTTATGTACGCCTCTTTTTTCTTGTTATCTCTTTTTGTTTATCTCTTTGCAAGAGATAAAAATGTCTCTGCCTTTTTTGGTGAGACCGATTACTGCTATTCTCTTCTGATGGTTGACCGCCGAGTATCCCTTGGCTTTTGGTTAACCAATCTTCTCCTGTGGTTGTGTTCTCGAACCACTGGGATCCTTGATTTGTTGTGCGAAATTAGGGTTTCGCAAATTGGGGATCTTGAAATTCGTCCAAGATTTGGGCGTTTGTGGATAACCTGAATCAAATTATGATTCGATTAAGGGTTCGAATCTTTTAAAGATCAGGTGTGTTCGTTCCCTTTGATGTCTTCTATTTGTGCCCCTTGATGATGACTTATGTTATCCTCTCGATTGTTTGGTTCTTTGTTTCTGAATCGAATTAGTGTTTTGTTTGATGAAAAAACAAAACCTTTTGTTCCCTTGTGATGTTTTCTACTCTCGGTAAAAAAATCGAAAGAAAAAAAATTTGCAAATTAATTGAAAAACCTTTTCTTAGTTGTCGGTAACTATGTTACGAGGCGGCTTTGAATTAAAAGTGTTTTTCCGAATCACAAAATGATTATTTTGGTTTGATTGTGGTTCGAATGATATGTTTGCAGAAAAAAATACACCGAGTCGTTTTTCTGGAAATTGTTCTTCGATTCAGGGCAAAATATAGAACCCTTGGTATATGATGATGTTGGCTCTGATACCAATTGTTGGCCCAATTTACGGATCTTTAATCAAAATATACCAAAAAATATGAAATAATCTCTATTTCTATAAAAGTGTTGAAATAATCTCTATTTCTGTATATTCAGTCATTGCTGTAATCGTTACAAGTTCTAATCTATATATAAGAAATGAAAAGGTGTGAATGAAGGGTTGTGTTGGTTCGAATAGAATCCAACAGATGTGTCCCTTCCTTGAATAACTGTTTTGTAACTGCTATGGCAGTTATTTTCCAGCGTGTTGACTTTCTTGGTTGACTTTGACTTTCGGGTTTGACCCTCTAAATGGATAGAAAACGGGTAGATTGGGATTAATCCAATAAACATGTCTCCAAATCTTGTTCATGTATACGAATTTGAATCTCTGGATTTTTATTTTATTTTTAGGAAGCAAGCGCTGCAGTGCTGGCTATCGAGTTGCTTAATCTATTTGATGTCCGTGAAGGGACCTACTCGACCTCCCTCCTTGATTATATACCATATTGCGCTTTTGTCTTAGGGGTAAATCACTTTCAAATTATTGCAGTGTTCATATATGATTAAACTTTCAAGTATTTTATGATCCTTTTGTATCTTCTTATCATTTCAGGGGATATACATAGTCTGGCAAGATATGATTATAACATTGGCGGTACGATCGAATTATAATCTTATCACTAACATTCTTCTTTTTTAATTATCATAGAGATTGTACATATCACGTTTCGATTTTATAATTGATATAATTCTGTTACATACAAGCACCCTTGATAATTCAAGTTTTTCATTATACGGAAAACTAATGTACACTTGCTCAAAAAATAAAAAAATAAAATAAAATAAATAAAAAATCTACACTTGCCACTTTACACCCATTAGTAGTAATCAGTGTTCTAAAAGGCGCGCCAAGGCGTCGCCAAGGCGCGAGGCGTGGTCTCGGCGCCACGAAATGGACCAAGGCGTGAGGTCTAGGCGTCGTGTGAAAAGGCGTGCAATAAGGCGCGAAAAGGCGTGCAAAGGCGCGCCTTTTTGGTAAGGTGTGGCGCCATTTTTAGAAGCATTTAGGGGATTTATGGATTTGGGCTTGAATTTCAAGTATTTGGGTTATTTCTTTCTTGGGTCTCGTAATTTCAAAACTTAATTCCTACTTGGGCCTCATATTTGGGCCTGGCTATTTGGGATTTGAGCTTTAATATTTGAAATTGATATTATAAAATGATATAAAATTATAAATACATAAATTTATAAATATTTTGTTGCCGCCTTAAGCACGCCTTAAGAAACGCCAAAACTTCGCAAAGACGCGTAAGGCTTGAGGCGTGGCTGTGCCGCCACGCCACGCCTCACGCCTTTTAAAACATTGGTAGTAATCTATACCATTATACCATATGAGTTGGATTTGAAATTGTTGATTCTTGGCCTCAAAAGTCCACGGATAACTTGAATTTATAGAGGTACTATATAACAGTAATGTGAGAAATCTACACTTGGGCACGACTAATGATGAAGCATCGCCGAATTCACTAAATTAGACTAGAATTTGACTTAAGAATATACGTTCTATTCCACAAAAGGTGTATACGTTCTATTCCACAAAAGGTGTAGAATTTGACTTAAGAATATACGTTCTATACATGTTTGTTTATTTTTAACTTCCACACACATTTTGGTCGATTCAAGATGTGCGCTATTGAGAAATTCTATGGTGTAAGCAGGTCTAATTGTATATACGCTCAGAATTTTGGAATTGGCCTTTAAAGTTTAAACTATGTTACCGTGTTCTCTTTTTTTTTTTTTTTTTTTTTTTTTTTTTTTTTTTTTTTTTTTTTTTTTGTTAAAGGTAATAGATTTCATCTGGCAAGTCTCTTGGCTGGTAAGATCAAATGGTCAACCATCAATCGGTTTCAACTTTGCTTAGTTTCTTGGCACATGGTTTGAAATTCGACAGCATTTGAGAGGACTCATTGTATAGAGAAAAAGACCTTGATATTTATTTCAGAGCGAACCCGTAACTTTGATAGTTATCAAGCTTTAGTTACATAAAAGCCGTTAGAATTAGGACGTGCGTGTACTTAGCAGACCTATTATTTAGGTTCTGTTTGTTTTCTTTGTTAAATTATTGGTCCTGTAGATAACAAGAAATAGTTTCACTTATTATATGGCACTGTACTAGTTTATGTACTTGTCCATTGACATATTTTAGTAAATGACATACGTTTAAGCTATAGGTAGATGCCTTTGGGATCATCATTTATTTTACGAGGAATGCTTTTTAAAAATATTTTACATTTACTGTCTTGTATACAACTAGAAGTACTAAATTAGTAAGTAGGTTGAGCTTTGAAGTTCAACAATCAAGCTTTGTAGCATTCTTATATACATTCAATCATTTCTGCCACATCAAATGCAATGACAATAAAAAAAGAGTACGTATGTTCATACAGATATTTTTAAGGCAATCGTTGCTGTATTATCTCCTGAAAAGGAGCGATTATGGCCTTATGGGGCATGTTAAATGCCAATTCATTAAATTTTCGCTCTTGGACCACAATAGAAGTGATTATTGATAAGGGCAAAAGTTTGTTGAAAATAGGCATTGCACTGTCGAGTAAAGATCAAATGAGAAATATAATTAAGATGAGAAGAATGAGAAGAAACCACAACCACAAATATTAGATGCACCCATAAAAATATATGCATCTCCCTATTATTTCTCTTTTCTTATTTGAAATATGTGGCTTCAATTTCTTCTCACTCTTCTCATTTCAATAATTCTTCTCACTAGATCCATATTCTTGCACTGTCATGAAAGTTCTCCCTTCTTATTCTTCAAGCTAGCCACCAACCTTGAACACACGGAAAAATACTTAACACATCAATGCAAGTTCTACATGTCATGTTAGATCGATTAACACTTTGAAATAAAATAGAAGATTAATCTATTGGTTTTTGAGCAATAAAATACAAGTGCAGCAATAAAATAAAATGTGTAGCATACTAGAAAGGGTCTGCATATTCCGAGGATTATTGTTGAACGAGTGATGATTGAAAGTACATTGGTCCTCATGAAATGAGAGGATATATTGTGGCGTTTAAAGTATATGTCTCATTTTATGACTAACTGTGTTTGACAATATTTTGCTGGTTGCATGCAACAAATGAATCTCATTTGTCATAAACTAGTAAAACATTGAAACGCGGCTTTAGATATAAAGTTAGTCATATTTATGTTACAAAACATAGATATTCAAAGATGTATGATAAAAGAAGAGATACAGTATCTTATACGTTGATACCCCTAATAACATATATCTTTAATTTGCCACATGTTGAATAGACATGTGTGGTTCACTCTAAAACCAATCGACAATGGATAAAGAGAACGACCTTATATCTTTTTACATCTTCTAACTAGTTATAATACCCGTGCACGCACGGGGTTTTTTCAGAAAAATTTAATTATATAGTATTATCGTTTAAAAACAGATAATCTTATGTATATTTTAAAAAGTTAGAGCATCAACATGTGCGAAAGTAAGGAAAATAGTTAGCAGAAATTATAAATATAATCGTGGCATCGACCTTGTATTGTATTTTTGAGCGTGTCTCCTCATAATGTTATTGGGTCAAAGGTTCTTTGATCACATGAGTTTACTCATAAATCAAATTTATCTTAAAATTTTTGTTTACTATATGGATATATAAGAATTTAACTGTGAAAATTGTGATATAAGTACAACTAATAAGTATGCATGAGTTTTTCATTATGTATTAATATCAATTAATATTTTGTAAAAATTTTATTGGATGAAAGATTGAACTTATTTTAGTTGTTGTTTAACTTTAACTATTGATATCATGTTGTACAAAATGTGCGAGTTTAGTAGCACATAATGAGTATTGATGAAGTTAAAATATACTCCGTAAACTTTTTTAAAAATGTTTTCCCGGATATCCATATATAAACTTTAAATAATAATTACAGGAGTCGTATAAGTATAATCGCGTATATTTATTTTCATACTTACCATTTGATATTTCTATTACCGTTAATAATAATTTAACTGCATTTAATATTCAAACCCATGTACGTATAAATTAAACTTTTAATAAGATAACATGAGTTCTTACTTATATTTAACGTACATATTAAACAAATATTTTAATAGCTGAAAGTTTAAAACTAATATTTATTTTAAAAGTATTTAACGTATATTTAAACTAATTCGTACGTTTATAAAATTTTGTAAGTTTAATGGATGGAAGTCTCAAACCAATATTAATACTCATGTAATTGTAAACAAAGTTCATATTATAAAGTGTAAGGGGTATAAAGTGTAAGGGGTTATTTGTTTATTATCTAAAGTTATCTTTTATATAATAAAACAAAACCCCTATTGGGAATTTTTCAGTTCAAAAAAATGGAACCATACCTTTTTTAGTAACAATTTTTTTATTAGGATTTTAATTATAATTTTTTATTATTAAAGATAATAATTTAAAAAGTTTAATCATATCATTAGTTGCATCTTATCTTTTATCTTTTGTTTTTATCTTCTACTTATGTAGTATATCAACAAAACAAATTTATTATAATTTTTTATTATTAAAGATAATCATTTAAAAAGTTTAATCCTATCGTTA